>JAHZMT010002250.1:0-13664 GCA_027743785.1 Sinhomidia bicolor
GATAAGGGTAAAGAGAGTAAGTACTAAGCTGTTGAGTTGAGACAACAACGAAAAAAGGATGAGACATTACGACAAGCAGGGCAAGAAAAAAAAGACATGAGACATGTGTGTGTGTGCACTGTAAACTTTGAAGAAAGGCAAAGTCAAGAAAAAAAATTGTGTATCATGGCGGTACGACAACAACGACCGTACAGGGAGATCGTGACGACGATGATGATGATGATGATGACTACTTGGCTTTGAACGAATACACAATCGTGAAACTTGATGTGTGTTTGGAAAATCACTTTTTTATCGCTTTTACAAAAAAAACGTAGAATATCTATCTAGAGTATAGATTGGCTGGTTTGGTATTTGGCCGTGTTATTTTTTTTATCTACAAAGCTAGCAAGGTTCAGCTTTAGCTTACATAGGACCGATGTGAAGGAATGCAAGTGGAGTAGAAAAGAAGAAAAAAAGAAGAGTTTAAGCGTGTTATGCTATTATACTTGTTCGAATATTGTTATTGCCCAAAGGTATTACATGTATTCATTCCACCAATATGTGTGGATTGGAAAAGATAAAAAAATTCAGTTTTACAGATGAAAGGAGAATTGTATGAGCCGTACTCAATGTTTGTTGTAAAAAAAGTGAAAGTGTGAAGAAAGGAGCAACTCAGCAAAAGGATGCCTACAAGCAAGAAACACTTCATTAACGAACAACATTGTCGAAGAAAAGCTATATATGGTAGCAGTGGCAGTGGTGAGTGCAAGCACTACAATGCAATGCAGTAAAGATCATCATTTATAAAGCACGTACAAAATAGCAAGGAAAGGAAGCAGGCCAAACAACAAAGAGAAAAAAGCATACACTACGCTTGGTAGTAGAAAGTCTCAAGAGACCCCGTGAGAAGTGCGCGAAGCTGGAGTGAAAGCTGGTGTTATGGAATGGGCGGAAGTGAAAGTTGTTCTACCCAGAAAACAACTTATTGTAATGTATACACAGCAGCTGTAGATTCGTCTGGTGGTGGAGTTTCTATAAATAAACTTGTTTGTGTGCTCTTGTGTGTTAGTTAGTTGTTTGTTTGCTCACAGTCTGCTGAACTGCACTGATTTATTGACATCTTTTTACTAATTCATACAACTATTTATAAAGTAAGTAAAACATTTTTATGTAACTTCTGCCATAATTGTTTTGAATTTATATTTTATGATTGTCAGTTGGTCGTGTTTTTGTAACCACATTGCTTTAATTTTTAATGGAATGGTTTGGTTCTTGGCTTGATTAGTGTATATTTTTGTATTCATGTGTATGAAAATATTTCACTTTGCATTATTATCAGTAATTAGTAATTAGGTATGTTGGTACGTATTTGTCGATGTTGTCGTGTTGTAGTCAGCATCGTTAGTAAAACGCATTTAAATAATGTTTTCTAGCTGAGGTGAAAATAAACAGCCAAGTAGTTATCACTGTTGTTTCGATATGATGTTAGTTTAACAGCTTAGCGTGCTGATGCCGATTTACGCAAATATAGTTTAATAATAATAATTGCAACGGCCCTTTCTAACTGCTATTCAAATTTGCTTTCAGATTTGCAATCAACATTCTTACGGTTCACATCTTGTGAATTATTGACAATTCTGACGTTTGGAACATCTAATAGGGCGACCTAGAATAAGAAAATATGGAATCCAGCTATTAAATTCATCAATCACAACGGCAGGTAGCGTACACCTGACCTAGCCGTACTTTAATTGGTGCTGCAGTGCTTTGAACGTCTTTACATCTTCCATTCTTTTCTGTGGATTTCTTTAGTACTATCTATCTATCTATCTCTCTCTCTATCTCATTTAAACAGAAAAAATTAGTCAGCATGCTTTCTAAAGGGGCTATACGACAGCTTTATCTTCTGAAATGGTCAAACGTTGGTGAACAAGCTTACTATCTCCGCTGCCATTGTAAAAATGCTTCATCATACTCTTCTAGCCTAATTATAGATTCATCCTATAGACGGTTCAGCAGTCTACATCTTCAGCAATCGTCGCTGTCAACTTCACGTGTATGTATAAATTACTTACTTTTTAAATTCTATTACTCTTCAAACTTTAATATTTAATTGACAAAGTTTATTACCTATTCTATTTAATGCATATTTTTATCATGAGGTGATGGGGGCTGGGGGCATGGTTTAGCTTTCTATAAATTGAATGGCTGATTTGAGAGGCTTGGTCAAGAAGACCAAACCTCTTACAGGAAATTTGCTCGCACAAATAAACATTAAAACACGTTTAAAAACTGACAAAATCTGATACACGATAACATATTCAGGGGAATTGACCAGTTTGCGTGTATCCCAGCATTTAAAAACCAATTTCGGCGTTACGTAAATTGCTATTGTGCATAATTTTTTGTAACAAAATTTCATTACGCATAAATGCATTTTTAATTAGTTATCATCGTGTAAAATCGATAACACGAGTAGTAGAGAATGGAAAGAAGTAGAATGATTTTTTTCTAGAGTTTCAATACTTGTAGTAAAATAACAATAAACGCTTAAGCTAATTAGAAAAAAAATCCTTTAACTCAGTTTTTCACTCTGTGGAATAATGTATAACATTAACTACAGAGGTGACCGAATTTTAATGAAATGGTTATGTAACAGTTTTTTGAATTTGTCTGGGTATACGTAAAGGTCAACTCATGTGTATTTCTAGTATAATGTTTTTGTATGTTATGCAGGATTTGAGGAGCCAGAAGCCACATTCAGTTTTCAGTTTCATTAGTTTAATTTATTAAACAACACAATATACCATTAATATATTGTTTATTTTCGCTTAATTCCATGTTTGTTTATTGCTAATTAAATAGTTGCACAAGTTTATTAGCAGTTTTCATTTTGAGTTTAAAACTCGTCGTGTTTGAAAGCATATTACAACGACGCTTTGTCCACAGCACAGGCCAAAACTACGCTCTGCACTGTACATAACCAATTAGGAAAAGCCGATAAGACAAAAATGGTGAAGTCACCAGTTTGCATTTTTCAACATTTTCGATAATTTAGAGTTAAACGCGCAATAAACTCATTAATATTGGGTGAGCATATTGCTATAACCATACGTTTTTTAATTGTTTTATAACAGGCATCCCAACGGCCAATACCAACTATATCGTTATCGTCTTCTTCCTCTTCAAAAAGCAAGGATCAAACAACTAGTGATATAGTAAAGGAGTTTCAAGCTGCAGCTTCTCAGTCATCAGTTGAAGCAGCCAGGTAGAGTGCTAGTAAAATTAGACCTTTTAATCTTTTACCATATTTAGTGGGCTATTATATTACGATATTACTAGAAAAGTGCTAAATACCTGTGGACCACCGGACTAGAGCTACATCATATCTCTCACAACGTAGTTGCGCTTTGCCCCAAATAGTACAAAAAGTATAGAGTAGTGACGCAGAGTAGAGACGTTCTACACATATAATAATTTAGTACACAGGTGTTAATTGACCAAGTTATAATTATCACACGAGTTACTTGCCATTCTGGATCATTATGAAGTTTGGAAAATCTGAACAAGTGAATTCCGCAGTTGTGCCCAAAGATCATCATCGCAAATCTCTGAAAAGAGTTAATAGCGTATATGCTGCATTAAACTTATTGGGCTCGTCTTTCCACAACATTTACGAAAATTACATTCACCACCGCCATCGGAAACGCACCTCTCAATCTCTAAATGACCTTCATCTTAAGAGCAACCCTAAAGACGACGCCTTGTTGCCATCTTCAAAGGCAGACGTAATTGAAGCACCTCCGACGATTTTGGTACCAACTTTTTCATTTTCGGATATTTCTGAAGGGCCATTATCACTACCAACGTCTGACAACGAAGAAAATATGGAAGTTCACTGGCAAGATTCTTCCTCATTAGGGAGTCATGAAAATTTACAAGCCAGCGATGAATCTCAAATTCCTTCCATTCCAAAAAGAAGACAAAACCACCAGAAATCCAGCGGTAGAAGTAGCAGCAGTGCAATATCATCCAATTGGATCGAGTCTATAACTGCAGATATGGAGTCAATGCAACCTCCTTCTCAGAGCAGTGGAATTGGAGATTCCGTTGATGAAGACTTTCCTAGAGAGTCAAATAGCAAGCCAAAACAAAAGGCACTTCGCAAAACCATATCTTTTCAGCAGACTGGACAGCACAGTGATGATGACGACGAGGAAGATAGTGATGACAGTGGTTCTCCACGAAGTAGATTTCGTCGAGCGGCTCGGAAAAATTCATTAGCACCGCATAAAGCTTTTCTCCGTGGTAAAGCTCAAGAACCACAGTGAGTATTATTTCAAAGGGAACATCAACTGTTGTTGTAGGGGAAAATGTAGCGTTTAGGTGTATTGAATAATAAAACGTCAAGATATACTAATTTTTTTAAATACATATTTTTTTCATTTTTATGATTTTCAGAGATCCCCATCAAATTCATCGCAATGTCGACGATCTTCTGTTTGACATGTTCCAGGAAAAGGACGAAGAGGTGGCTCTGGTCGGAAACTTTCTTGCTGTAAGTTAATTTACAAAATACAAATTATATTTATTTTATTTTAAGGAATATTATTTTAAAATTACATGTTACGTACTGAAATTATACAGGCTCTGGAGCGAACTGGACTACGAAGAAGTGATCCTAGACTGGTTGAACTCTTTGAAAACTTGAAACAAGTCCATCGGGAGCAAGAAGTTCAATATCCTAAACAAACTATTGGTTCAATAGAAACATTACGGTTAAACAGAGCCGACTTTAAAAAAGTCATTGCAGATAACATTGTTCTGATTTCTAGAGCGTTTCGCAAACAGTTTGTTAGTAAGTTGTCCTAATTATTTCAAATATTTCAAATAGAGATTATTTCAAATAACATATGCCATTATTTTGAAAGGTTTGAAATGTGTTGCTAATCATGATGTGTTTTGTTTGCAGTTCCCGAGTTTCTAACATTTTGCAAGCATATCGAGGAAATATACGAAAAGTGCAAGAAAGTAACTGGTGGAAAACAAGCGTCTTATATTCCTCAACTGGCAAGGATAAACCCCAACTATTGGGGTGTTTCTATTTGCACCATTGATGGTCAGAGACACTCCATTGGAGATACCACTATTCCATTCACACTTCAATCTTGTTCTAAACCCCTCACCTATGCCATTGCGCTAAATGAATTGGGAGAGGAAACCGTGCACCAGTATGTTGGTCAGGAACCTAGTGGACGGATGTTCAACGAACTGGTTTTGGATTACAATAGTGAGTGCATACCTTCCTTTTTCATACATTTGAAATGACATAGTTTTAATACCGTTGTTGTTTTCTTTTTTTACAGAAAAACCGCATAACCCAATGGTGAATGCAGGTGCAATCATTGTTATTTCTCTTTTAAAAACTATGGTCCGACCCGAGTTGACTCTTGCAGAAAAATTTGACTACACATTGCAATATTTTAAGGTATTAATACTTGCTTTCGCTTCACTCACTATTCATATATAACATATACCAGATCTAATTTTCTTGTTTTAAAACGTTTATAGCGTCCAGGTTGGAGAAAATAATAAATTGAAACAACAATTAACTGTACATACATTTGAACTCATTAAATTAAAACTTAATTAATTTTAGGAACTCGTTGAGGTCTTCAATTTCCACAAATACGACAATCTTCGTCATGCTTCCCACAAAATTGATCCCCGTCGACACCGTTACGAGACGAAGGGACTCAATATTGTAAATCTTCTGTTTGCTGCGGCTTCGGGTGATGTCACGTCAATGAGACGACTTCACCTTTCCGGAATGGACATGAGTGCGATGGATTATGATGGAAGAACAGCTGTTCATTTAGCTGCTGCTGAGGGTCATTTGGAATGCGTGGAGTACTTGCTTCAACATTGCAAAGTATCCCACACACCAAGGGACCGGTAAGCTCACAAAATCCTCTCTCTTGTGTAAAATTCAAGAACCATATGGCACAGCTAGCCTTCTCATATTTTTTCCTTATTTCTAGTTGGGGACACTTGCCCCTAGATGATGCGGACAAATTTGGCCACCATAATGTAGCAGAGTTCCTAAGAACATGGGATGCAGAGCATGGAGAGACTTCAACTCAATCATCATAGAAAAAGTTAGAATGAATCACAATTTTTTAAAAAGTTCGTTTTTCATGAAAAACAAGTAGTATATATATCGTAGTATGATTTCCGCATTGAAATCACCAAGTAGCCAACGAATAAAGATCTGACTGTAAAATAGCATCCAAGGTTTTTGTCGCTGTATATTTCCACTTTTTCTGGTATAAAAGATTTCCTCTTCCTGTGTTAACTAATTTACTATTACATAACTCTAGTCAGTAAATGTACTTGTGTAATAATATATTTAAATATAGCAATTTAAAAAAATATTTATCTAATTGACAAAACTTCCGTATACAAACATACTTACATAATATATCCCTCGAAATGCGCATGGCATTTGCATGTTTTATTCATCAAATAACCATCATTATTATAGAATTATAGTATACAATGTTATTATGTATGTTACTTGTAATTAGTTTTAATCTAAATATTATCTTATACGACAAGGACAATAAAAACAAGCCTGAAAATGCAATAAATGAATGTTTGCTGTAGTAGTTGCAGGGTTTTATTGTGCACAGTTTCAAACTTATTGCTTCTACAAAAATGACAAAGACCGACTTGTTTTTAAATAATATTGTACAACATTGTACATTACCGTAAAACTTTCTGGTTTGATTAACTTCTGTTGCACTCAACTCAATCACTTTTTCATTTGAAGGTTAACTTGTTTCATTTGAATTAATAATTGTTCAAATTCAACCAATGTGTGTTAACTCTTCCGTAATAATACATACTTTCATCTCTAACAAAATATTTATTTTTCAAATTTTTCATCAATAATTTATCAATAACAAGTCTACGTACATCAGTTACAGAGCATTCACATCTGTATTTTTCTTTACCTTATCCAAGGTTCAATGTTTTTTTGGCCTTTTACTTTCAAAAAAATAAAGAGTATCTATCTTGTTTTTTTGCGCTCAAGGACCACTGGATATTGGAGGTAATGTCCGCTAGATTTTTCTTGTTAAAATGATAAAATACAAAAAAAAAGTTGGTGATGCAGCTTAGTCGCAATATTGAAAAATAAAGACTCCCTCCTATCGCATCATGATGATGACCTTTGTGCAAAGTATGCATCTTGCAGATGTCTCGTGAAAAAAATACAAAATCCCAATCTTTTTTGAAGGAGAAAAATAATTGTTGTTTTTTTTCAACTCTTTTCGTGTTAAGTGGTAAAGCAGTGAAAAAACGTATTTGAAGGAAAAATTTGAACCACTGTAGTCGAACAATAGTTTTTTTTGTACTTTGTTACTTTACTGACTACTTACTAGACAAGTCTCCTTTTTTTCTTCAACCCTTTTTCCGTCTCCCAAGGATAAAGTTAGGTTGCTTCTTCTCTGAGGTGCATTGCATTTACAACAAAATGTTTTACAAGCTTTTGTTATATAACGTGCTCTTTACACGTATATTTTTAAAGTATAATAAATGCATTCAGCAGTAAAAGTCCAAAAGCACATTCATGTGAAGCGTAATTCCCTATTTCTTGTTTATTCTTGAAAATATGTAGAAAAATAGTTTTTATTTTAAACGTGTAAAAGTTAAGCCAGTTGAGCACTTATAGAAATACAGAGCAGCAAGAGAATGATGATACATTTTTTCAGTATTTTATGCAAAGTGAAATTTAAATCTTCCTGTGAACATTGAAGGACAGACAAACCCAGAAAAAGGAATGTACAATGAAACTAACTCACCAAGTCCAGTTTTCTAAAAGAAACATTGGTCAGCAAAAAACGAATGACTGTGTATAAGAATAAATAGAGGTTTGAGAAAAAATAGAACTTTTTGAGTTAAGTTGGACAATATATGCATACATAAAACTTGCATTCAGCAGAGAGAAACAGTAGCTGAAGCTGTTTGTATTCATTTCAAGAAAGAATAGGGCCAAAGGTTTTCTCTTTTTTGGGTAGGAAGATTAAATCAAATTTTTATTGAGGACACAATGGTAAACTGAAATTCTACATGGCATAATCAGTATTTTTATCTTTACAGTAGAAAACCCGTAACCACACAGAGACTGTTTGAATTGCACAATGCATTAATAATCATTGTGCTAAATATGGATAATGTGCAACAATGATTTTTTGACGGATATGACGTGCCTGTGACAAGCCTTGTAGCTTTAATACTAAAATAATCTGGAAGAATGATCTTTCATTCGGTTAAACTCGTATAATGTGGCTCGTAATAATTGTTACATATTAGAAACACGTGCTGTGTGAGAAGTTGGTTAAATGAATACATATTTCATGTATTTTAGTGCACATATTCTTGAATTGTATACATTTTCTGACTTTATATTCACGGAGTATTTTTTACTACATAAAAATTAATGATATTTATATTATATTATTGCTGCATAATTGAGCCTTTCGATGACATTTATGTTAACGAAAAAAGAGGGACTAAGAAAAATCTTTACCGTGTATTATGTATCTGTGAAAAAATGAAAATTTTATGAATATGATTTTGTACCATTTGTTGAGAATTTCAGCTCAGCAGTCCAGTCAGTAAGGTTTAGTCAGATATGCTTATCGAGCTAGGAGGGCAAAATGTAAAAAGATGCCTTAAGTTCAGTATCTGTGTGTGGTATATTTTGAAACAAAAAGATTCTTTGTTTTAATTGAAAAGTAGTTTGACCAAGTTTTTTTTTCTTTAAGTCCGTAGTTTTAAAACTCTGCTATAAATGCAAGCACTGGAAAACTACCATAAATTATGTGAAAGTTGTAAAAATGACAATAGAATGCTAAAAACCTTGTATCTCCATTGTTTTCTTAAGAAAAAATCAGTAATAAGACTTTTATTCCGTCACAGATTAATCAACTTGATGACTAATGACATTGGCTATAATAGTAACCAGTCAAGTGACTGACAATGATAATAGCTTACGACTTGACAGTCTTAAAGTGATTATTTTTGGGGCTGAATAATGTCTTTCAAAGAAAAATAGAAACATCATTTAAAAGAGATAAAAACAATGTATATTTAAAATTTCATTAAACCTATCATGCAAATTGAAATTACATAAATGGTGAATCTTTATTATCTTAAATTCAGAAAACAGAAAGAGGTTTGACGAGATTTTATCTATGTGTTTGCATCATTTTCTACAAAATTCTGACTTGAAGTGTCGACTTTCTTAAAGAGTTTTTCAATTTCCCAATTTGTAAACACAAAATTTGTGAGGTTAGGTATTATTTCTAGGGTTTAGTAAAATGATTGCAATTACTAAATACGACTGTACTACTGTTCTTATCAACTTTTGTTTTTGTGTTTAACATATTAGTCTATTCTTTGTGTACACATCCTATCTTTGTGCTCGTCAAAAATACATTTTAAAATTAAATTTAGTCTTTATTTCCACACATTCGTAAAATCTTAACCAGCTCATTATGAGAAATTGTGATTTTACACTTTGTCGTCATCATCATTGTTCACCAACTTCAGTTTTACAACCCATCGTAATTACGATCTATTTGAGGTCAACCAATTGATGAGCATCAAGGACTTTTCTATCACTCATTATTACGACCAATTTGTTTTCCACTGTTTTCTCTATTGCTTTACTAATTTTCTATAAAACAAGTTTGTTGTTTATTTGTTAAATAGACCATTGGAAAATATTCCGAAGTAACCAGTTCTTGCACTAGCATGAACTATGTATATGAAGATACAGAATTATCCCAAAAAGTAAATTAGATATGCGATCCGGATCTGTGGGGCATGGTGAGATTTTGAAATGATGATTTATTCTTATCGACCCATTGTATGATGACTAATAAAATTGTATTTTAAAACATACTATAATACAATTTTAAAATGCTTTATATAGGGCTATTTGCCAAGTCTCCGGGTAATTCACAAAAAAGCTACATTTTTTTTACAAAATTCTATTGTTTAAAATTGCATAAAAACTTTCCTGTCCAACTCTGACAGGACACACGTGTGAACAATACCACAAATGTCAATTGATAATCAAGTAAGAGAAGAGTCAATCTGTACGCCTTACTTACAAGGGTAATCAACTGCGAAAAAAGAAAATAAAACTTTAATGTTCTGTATCTTCAAAAATTTGACATGTGTCAATGTAGATATTTTACCTATCCCTCAACTTCTCCATTCCCTCCTCCACAAAATTTCATAGCATATTTATACCCAAAAAGCAATAAGTACATATATTTTTTATTATAATGTAGTTATTTGTTATAAAAAATCTTTTGTTGTGTGTGAAAGAAAGTGGAAGCTTATTATATGATAGTTTACGTTCCATTCATATAAAAAAGAGATTTTTGACATAAGATTACATTATGACATGTTAGAGCCACCCACACCAAAGACCAAAGTGTACTGACTGACTGGTAAAAAAAACAAATGCTACGCACACGGCACAGTTTATTTCAGGCTTACCACATGCAATCATCTAACATAAAAAAATAACAATATTCAATCATAACAAGACTTCTTTCAAATCTAGACAAGCGAACGTAATGTAACGCGTGACATTTTCATTCACGTCCCACAAAAAACCTCATGAAAATCTGACAGAGTATTTTTAATATTTAATGCTACTTTCCAAAAGCAAATCGTCTAATAAAAAAATCTTGCCCTTCGTCTGCATGAATGAGAGAGGTTGAAAAACAATGAGTAGCAGTGAGTTATTTTTTAAACTCTCCAGTTATTCCTAATTGTGACCAATTGTACTTTGTTTCAGTTTGAACCATTACTTTGTTAAAAATACGTCTTGCTGAACATTTCAGTGGTGGCTTCCTTTGTACTGCCAACTGCTTTTATTTACGCAAACTAGAGAGATATAACAGCAGATCGTCCGAGTCTAGTTTCAACTTTGACTAATTTTTTAAATAGAATTTTGTGTATGAAGAGCCATACCATGAGCATGAAAAGTAAGCATGAAATATGTATGTCATGTAATCCTATTTTTAACTGTTGTACTGGCTGATTCTTTGATTTCATGTTATTACCTACACCAAAGTATCATTCATTGTATTCTTGGTCACACAATGACAATAAAAACTTTGCTAGAAAAGCAAACTATAGAAAAAAAGTGGAACGACAGTTGGTTGAAAATCAGCATTTTTATCGTCATTGTTGTTCCTGTATATAGGTACTTTATTCATTTAGGTTGCGCTACTCAAAAATATAGGATTACATGTGTGGTCAATGAAGAAAATTATTTAAAGTAAAAAAAATACATTAACATTAATCCAATTATTGAGAGCTTAAATGCCTGTAAGCTCTTGTGGGTCCATTTAAAAACGTGTTAAAACATCCAGTTTTGAACTAATATATTCATACATAGTAAAAAACACAAGAGGAGTGGAAAGTGGAAACAACGGAAACATTATTTCGTCTTATATTGGAAAGAAAAATTCCATAATACGAATGCATAATGGAAAAAGTAAAAATATCCATGTCTGAGTACTTTTATCAAAAATTTACCGTTTTTTTCTTAGTCCATTTTTGAGAGAGTAGAACGGATTTCTCAGAGTTAAAATACAATGCATGTGTTGAACAGGGCTGAAGGTGCTTTGTAAGTAAATGCAGCTGCATGTAGTGTTATAATAAATTATGGATGAGCTGAGGGATGGACTTTCAGGTTCCTGGTATCATTAGCTGACAGCTAGGTTTGACTGCTTTGTTCAAAGAAAAGGATTCCTTAGGGAAATAAAAGAAAATGGTCATTTTTTTCTAATGCTCCTATTTTAAGCAGTTTTTGAACTTTATGTTGCTAGCTTTTATATTATGTAAAATACTTTCGTAATATTTGGTGCGGTAACGATATGCAAGGAAATTGAGCACATCACCATTGATCTTGTCTTTTATTAAATATGTTAAGAAACAAAACTAGGATATTCTGGAAAAGGTAAAGTGTCCAAAAAGAAAGGGGTTTAAGCTTTCATCAGCCTCTTATTGCTCGTCGGTGGTCACTTGCGAGCAATCGACGACATATTATTTGTAAAGACAGACGAAGATGAAGACGATAAAACAGCATCAAATTTTCTTCCCAGAATGCAGATTATTATGGTGACTGGTGACTATTATGCTGAGATGCACCGTAAACCCTTTGTGGGGATCAACTTAAATGAGAGAAGATCTAAAAGGTTCATCAAAAAAGGTAGTATGCACTTGCTTTTTCTTCTTTCAATCGTTTATTGCTGCTGCGTAGAGTAAAGAGACCTATTGTATAGAAGAAGTACAAGTTGTCAGAAAGTATACATTTAATACTACACACATGAAAAAATGAAATAGTCTTGATCCAGAAAAGTTTTCAAGTAAGAATTTGTATTCAATATCTTACGGTATTATTTTTAGTCTACTACTAGTTATTACGTAGGTCTTGCACAGTTTGTACGCATTTTTATATCATTTCCTTAGAAAAATTGCCACGCATTTTCAAAATGTAAGAAAGGTTGAAAAGTAAGTTGGGATCTCCAAAGGAAAAAAGGGTTAAAATATTTCTATTGTGCGTTTAAATATGGTCCTTAAAAATAAAGTACTCGCTCAGGAGCAAAGTAGCAATAAGAATGTTGATGGATGGGGTCTACTATGACAATTTTATGAATAATAATGACCATCCAAACCCCAAGTTTTTATTCAAAAGAATAAGGGCAAGCAATCTTGTCCCTTGTTGATATTTTACCCAGCTTCGTAGAACCGGGATTTTATTTAACTTTGCTGTCTAAAAATAAAATGGACAGAAGCCCTAAAATGTATTCATCCTGAGCATCGAACATAGCTTTTAATATAAAAAGAACGTCAAATCAAGTGAACGAATTTCAATCTAGCAACTCAAATGACAAGAAGCTCATAGCTTATCTTTGCCTACGGACTGGCCACAGCATAATGTCTTCTATAATGTCTCATCAAATCTTGAATGTCTCCACTAACAGCACATTTATGTTACTGTAATCGTAAGGGCTTCGTGCACTATCAAGCAGTGAATACCTTCGTGACTGCCATTTTCGATGCGTCTTGGTACGTGTCATAATATAGGTAATCATTTTCTGAGAAATCCAAGATCCAAACTATCGTTTTAGGCGGTCTTTAGTGGACTATAGGTTTCCTGTCAGAAAACCTGAGACTTGAGACACAAAAAGACATTTTATGAAACTCGACTACATGTAAATTTTATTGTCAGGTGATTACATTGTAACAGGTCTTATTTAAAATGAGGAACTAGAGAATCTTTGGGATTGAATATGTATTGGTAGGTAGTTTCTTAGAAAAGGAACTTTACATTCACATGTTGTGTCTAAACGCAAAAGGGGCATAATGTTCGCTAAACGAACTACATTTTTTGAATAAATTCAGTAGGTAATTCACAGTCATCCGTAAAAATAGGTTCCATCATGTCGCGAGTTTGAAAGAATAGGTAAATATAGTTTACCTATATAATTTATGAGCACATTCAATAACAAAAACAGTTTATTCTAAATGAGACGATGTACATAGATCTCTAAAAACGTACTTAAAATAAGAAAGCTGAAAATTAA
>JAHZMT010002251.1:1205-11964 GCA_027743785.1 Sinhomidia bicolor
AAAAAAATTGTATCAGAAAATTGACACATTTTATCTAAAGTTTCCTCTTTATTCACACAAGAAAACAAGGCCCACCGCAGGGTGGTGTGACGTGAGAAAGGATACGAGCAAAGTAAATAAACAAAAACGTGTGTGTGTGCAAGTTTCTTTCTCACTCTTTCTTCAAAAAGGTGTCAAATTCCTTGTTTGGATAACGACTACACATGCAAACATATATATTATTCAACCAAGTCATAGAATACTATACCATTATTATTATTATTATTGCCTTTCCTGGGCAAGCTAGTAAAAAATATGTCTATAATTTAAAATATCAATAAAAAAGAAAATGATTGACAGCTTCAGAATTCTTTAGGCATAAAAAACTGGATAAGAAGAAGGGTGCGTAAAAAAAGTACGATGATGATGATGATAACAGCGATAAGACGTGTCTACTTGCTGCTAAACAAGCACGCACTCTCAGACCCGGACACTCATTGAATAGTAAAAACTGTTACAACTGAAGATGTTGTGGGTGAGATTATTCGTTTCTGTCGAGTTCATCTTGGGGTCAGCCTCCTTCCTTCTTACACAGTAGTAGTAACAGCACACTCTCAGACCCGGACACTCATTGAATAGTAAAAACTGTTACAACTGAAGATGTTGTGGGTGAGATTATTCGTTTCTGTCGAGTTCATCTTGGGGTCAGCCTCCTTCCTTCTTACACATTAGTAGTAACAGCAGCAGCAGCAGCAGTAGTAGTAATGAGGAACACAATGAATGACACTGTTTGTTTAAACATGTGCTATGCAAGCTACGCACGCAGTCTCGCATTTCACAGGCCTCGAAAAAAACACTTTTGGTTTAGTTCAAGTTGGCTGTTATCGTGTGAAAAAAAAGTTTTGAACACCCCATTTCATTCCAGCTCTCTTGCAGACAGATCATAATGCCGTATTTGCAACTTGCTGTGCGAGAGCAAGCCGTAAAAGAGCAAGTGGGAATGGGTGAAAATGTGTACAAGAAACTTTTGTATCCACTTTTAAGCCTTTTAGTTTTGCGATTGCTACCATTTTTCAATTTATTCTTCAAATAGTTGAAACAGTTGTAGTAATATTTTATTACTCCTTGTATATTTTTACCGTTACGTAATCCTTCAACTAAACTTTTTCTTGACTTTGAAATTTCTTGTTTGAGTAACATGCATTGCAGCGACATTACTATATCATATCGTTTTTTTTGTCATTTTCTTTGTAAACTTTAAAATGAATGCCTTGAAGGAATATGTCAAGTTTATCTTGATGAACGTACTAAACGTTATAGTTTTAAACGCATGTTGGACAGTACTGAGTATAATAATAATAATAATAATTTGTAACGTATTCGTTCGTGACATTGTTACCGTAAAAATTTCTCCGCTTCACTAACAAGATGGTTGACAAGTGACAACCACCCTTTATGTGCCTTCACGTCATTTGTTTTGATAACCTGATGCCTAATTTGTTGAGAAAGAGAGACATTTCTTTTCTTCCCTTTTGACATGTACTCAAGCAAATAAATGAGCAAGCCAGAGGAGCAAACGTTTAACAACAGAAGCAAACAATCTAATCTGAAGGTACAAGTGCATGTAGTACTTACAAATGAAGAAGGAGAAGGGAAATTTTTGTGTATTGTTGCAGGTCTTAGAAATAAAAAAAAGTAAAAAAAGAAGAATTGAAGTGACGTAACACGAAAGAAAATCTCCTACTGATGCCTGCACTGCAGGAAATCATCAAAAGTTTGGTTGAATTACTATTATAAATGTATCCCATTTCATTATTCCATTTCGGGCATCACCATTTGTCTGGATCATGTGTACCAAAAATTCACCTCCCAGGTAAGGATGAGCTTATTAAAGGTATTTAGAAAAATAAATGGTTCTCATTTCTCTTCCTTCCAAAATGGTACGTATTAAAAATGCATGCATGCACGCATAAATGTCTATTTTAAACTCAAAACCTTGAAGCATTCATTTGTACTTTTTTTCTCTGCTAGTTTCTAGATCAGATAAAATTCCTGCATTTTTTCATTTCTTCAAAAAAAGAATTCTTTCTGTTCTAAAATCGTCGAAAATATTTTTTATATAAGAGAATGTTATAGGTGAATATAAAAATAACAATATAATCTACGCCTTTTTTCTTTTTCGTAGTAAAATTATCATATTGTGTATGTACTAGTACCCAAAGGAAATCAAGTAAAACTCTCAAACCCATTTTATTTTCGTACTCTATATATATATTGCAGTTTTTTCCTGAAATATACACTTGAAAATCTAAGCGGACAAATAATCAGAGAAAAAAAACAAATGATTTTTTCTTACCTCGCACCACCAACTTCATGGGACGTGAGGTGAGTGCATCCTGAGTAGCAAAATCGGATGCTGTCACCTGGCATTCCCATTCTCCGTCATCATATTCTAGCGCTGCATTTTGAATTCGGAGACTGCAATCACCAATATCGGGATTGCCAGCCCAATCGTATTTTCCAAGGTAAATCCCCACAGGCTAAAATGGAAACACAAAAAAATTTATTATAATAATAATAATAAATATGTCAAAATCAGAGATCTACATCTGGAAAAAATGGTGCAAATAATAAACTAGTGACACAGTAAGAGAAAAAAAATGTCGTGTCATACAAAGTTGATTTTTCTGTACCATTTGCAATGTCACTTTTGCTAACAATATTATTATTTTTTTATTATTTTTCGCCGATATGTTACAATGTAATGAAAAAAAAATAAATGAAAGGCGTTTGTTCCAATGCTCTCGTGTTTTCTTTCGCTTAACATTTTCTTACAAGCCATTTGTCAAATGATATGCTACGCTTACATAAATATGTATGCATAATGCCAATATATATATTTATAAGAAAATATGCAGTCTTTCCGGTTTTATAAGATATACTGAAAATGAATGTGCAGAATCAAACACATTTGGTTTATTTAGTTCCATTTCGGAATGTTCAATTTTCATTTTGCTGCCCGCCTGGCAAAAGGATTTTTAATGAAGTTTGTTTTCCCATTGTATCCGTATATATTCTCAATGCAGTGAGTGATCTCACTCACCATTGATTATTCTTGTGTATATGCATTCCAACATGTAAACACGTTTGTATATTTTCTCTCTTTCTCTTCCCACTTTATGGATCCCTTTTATTGCATAAAAGATTTTCGCGTGTGTGGAGCTTATAATGATGATGATGATCAGGATGAGGGGAAAGAGAAGTAGAAATTGCGGGAAATTGTGCAGGGTTTACCATTCTCTCTCTCTCTGATATGATCCTTTTGTCTTCATTTTGTGGTACGGATTTTGATTGTTTTATTTGAGCTTACGTGTCGGTGTGGTGAATTTGGAGAGGGACGCTGTGTCGGATTGGAATGATTTACGGCTTGGTAAAAAAATATATATGTGTAATGTAATCTAACTTCATAAATATTTCCAGGCTTCATCGTCATCATCATCATGATCATCTCCATCACGTTCAATTCAAAAAGCAAATGCGGACAATAGCTTTTTTGCTGAGAGAAGGAATCTCAAGAATCTATAACACAAAGCGTTATATAACGTTAAATCCGCGTGTGTGTATTATTATATAACATTTTTAGTAGGCATTCATTCAGGTATGTAGTATAGTAGTCCGATTAGATTTTAGACCCTGAATAAATAAACGGTAGGAATTTTTTTTTTCGGGAATTCTTTGCATACAAATTTGCAACAATGGATTGGTTGGAAAGGGGTGCATCCATTCCATTCTTATTTCATTTCATTAAAACAGCGAATCCTCCTTCACCCAAAAATATATGCGAGCTGATAAGAAGATGAGACATGTTATGTTATTATTATTATTTCTATTATTATTATTACTATTATGCTAGAAGCATAACAGAAGCGGAAACCTATAAAACTATATAAAGGCAAAGAAAAAGCAACAACGATTCAATTTCCATTTTCTGTTTCGAATAGCACAACGACGACGGTAGTAGTAGTGGAACTGGTAGTGTTTTTGTTGGTGTATTTTTATATTAATATGGCTTCCTTCTACACAACTACTGCACCTCATCTCATCATTCCCCATGCACACACGCAAAGGTACTATTATGTTTTATGAAGGCGCAGCCAGGTTTCATCTGAAAACTAAAGCCTTTTGCGGCGGAGGCTTTCAAATTTACATAGAAAATCTTTCACGTGTATCAAAGAGCACGGTGTGCGTCGCCTACTACTACCACCACCACCACCACCACTACTACTACTACTACTACTTCTTTGAAAGTTGTATAAGTGTGCGGAAATATTTTTGGAGACACATCACGGGAACCATTCCGCTGTTATTGGAGCACAGCAAAAAATAACACAATCTAAAATGAAAATGTGTCAGATGAAAATGAAAACTATGCTGTATCCGGACAAGCTATACACAATGTTTTTTTCTACGCGCTTTTGTTTTTTTCTCCACTGTCTCCTTCTAAAGCACCGTCTATTATGATTTTATATACAAATACCAAAAAAGAAATGACATGGTTGTACCTAAAGTGTCTACGTACCGTGATGACGATGATGATGATGATAATATTATTATATTTTAATATTGGCGGAATGGAATGTAGGTAAAATCTGAAACTCGGAGTTTATGAACCAGAAACAATTTGGCTACCGGGAGAAATACAAAAGGCAGAATAGGGAAAAAGAGAAGAAAAAAAACCTTACTGAAATCGAATCGTCGTCGGGTAGAAGGAAAAGTGGAGAAATAATAATAGCAAAAATACGTAAATGGGGAAGCAAAAGCTTAGGGATTCATATAATAATAATAATAATGCAGTTTCTGTGAAAATGTGTATGCTGCAGAAAAACTGGTAGAAATTTATTCGTTATCATTCTTCTCCGAATGTGGGTATATAGCAGGAGAGGATATTTTAGTTAAATCCCTACGTAAACTTGGGGGTTACCTAAAAGATCACAGACGCTTCTCTGATTGCTTCTCAGCATAAAATAATTTTTATAACAGCATACTTTTCAACAGCATCTCTGGATTCTTTTTAGTTTATACTAAATAATTGCTAGTTAGCTTACATTTTATCTGTACATCAACCTCAGGTACACGCCGTGAGAAAAGTTGCAATTTCATTTGATATATGTAACTACTCCATTATTTTGGTTTGAAAGTTTGCATTAAGTTAATTAATTAACATCCGCAAATACTTCGTAAAACGTGTACCATTCCATGTAATATTGTTGGATTTTTTATCCCCAGACTCCTTAGATTACTGGAGGGCAACCTCAAAACATGGTCAACGAAAAATTGTAATTCCCTTCCGTATCCGTACATGTCTAAATTAAGAGCCGTAAAATGAAGACAAATTTCTGGCAAAATACTCCGAGCATTGAACTAAAGCAGGTACAGCAACAGTAAAAGGAACTCATTATCGTCAAAACGGAAACGTGAAAAAATGTTTTTTGTTGATTTGAGTTATGCATGTAGGTTTACTTAGGTGTACTGCTGTGATTCGTCTAACGACTACTAACAATGGGTTATACATATGTACAGGTAATATGTACAATATTATGCATATATATCAATATATACATATATATCAGGTATATCTGTTGTTGCCAGCTGTGATGTTGTAGTAGAGCTTCGCCTATTTCTCGCAGTGCCCTTATTCCTCGCCCCAAAGAGAGTTTTGAATTTCATGGTTTCCGGTTCACAGAGCTTTTTACCTTTACAGTTGTATTAACGAGTTGTATGCATTGGAATATTCGATGAAGTGGTCTGGCTCTACTGCTGCGCTGGCACTCACACAGTCACTGCAAAAACAGCAGCAGCATCAGCATCATTGGTAAAGCAACGCAGCGTTTCGTCTGGTCAACCGGTATAATATTTACTCTCGTCTCGTTACTTCTTTTTTTTGTTCGCCATTGTATAAACCAACATGCTTTCCTTTTATAAAAAAAGGAAAGGCTACTTGGATAAAACCCTGCTCGCTCCACTCCAGCGATATAAAACTAGCTTGACATAGTACCTTTTTCCACGTGAACATCCTCGTGGGGGACATAGCACTCTGACTGATTGTGACTACTTGTACTATTTCTTCCTCTTCTGTTTTTCTTCCCTACTTTATTACTTGCTGCGACTTATAAGTTTTTATCCATGTCGAATTACTTTCCCTTTCAATGTTCAATCTAGGTCAACCATGTTAGCCAATTCTCCATAATATTTTTTTTCTCTTTTTTTTCTTCTTCTTCTTCCTGGGCACTTATCTAGGTATACACAAATTCAAGTAAGTAGGTAGTATATGTTACAATGAAAAGGTAGCAAAAAACTTGGGATCGGATCTTTTTTTTCTCTCTCTTTCCATATTATCGCACCACACTTGCTCGATCATGCCTTTGAGTGAGAACTAGCTATGTACAACATTTGTACGAACCCCCAACATTTTCTGGGAAATGCCAATTGTCAATTTTTCTTGCCTGAGGAACTTGGCAAAAAAGAATAGGAAAGAAACATGCATACATACACAAGAGTCTGAAACAATTCAGAGAGAGAGAAAGAACGTCGCATGACATGGTTCTTTGCCTTGATGCTACAAGCCGTGTTGAATTTGGATTATTGGATTTGAAGCTATATACCTACCTACCTACATAAGCTTAAACTCCTAAAGCTGTGAGGTGAACAGGAAAAAAAACGGGAAAGAGAGGTGTAAACGGTGCAGAATATATAACGGGATGTACGCATGCATGCTTCAGGCGCCATGGATTGTTTCCTTATTTTTGGTTATTGTGTTCATTTCATGGATTAAGGAGAAGAGGAGTAGTAGAGGAGGGGACTCAACTGCTGCTGCTGCATGACGAAAGAGAAAGAGAGAAAATAAAATAGGCAGCATCAAGGGACGTGAAAAAATGAAGGCTGTTTACAACGTTTCCTTCTTGTCTAACATACTTCATTGAGCAAAATTGTATTTTCTTCTTTCTTTCTGCAAAACATCAAGTTAAAGAGGATAGGCGTGTGTGGTAAATATTACGCTACTTTTCATTCAGCATTTGAGCAAAATGATTTCATTTTTTAGAGGAAATTTCCCATGCAAATCGGCAGAGTTTGATCCTAAGTGGGGAGCAACTGCTACTACTACTACTGCTACTCTGATAAAATGTATGAGCGTTTTTTTTCTCTCTACTCTAGAGTGCACCCACCAGAGTTACATTGAAAACATTGCCGCTGTACATTTGCTTTCTCCAGTGGAAAAAAACTGTAAAGCAGCACTCAAATAACCTAGTTTATTGCAACCGGATTTAGTTTGGTTTTGGTGGTGCTGTAAAATGATATGGTGTGCCAGAGAATATATAGATGTGGTGGTGGTGATGATGATGACGATGGTGGCTGTGTGTAGTAGTGTGGCAAAAGGTACATAATATAAAATTAGACGCCCTGAAAGTGAGAGAAAATGGAAGAAAGCAATTCTCTGGGTCGATTGTCTCGTTGTTCATACTCCTAAAGTTGCGCTTATTTTTTTTTTGCTTATTCCGCTGTTTTTGTAGCTTTCACTTGCTTTGCTACTTATATATATTATGTGTATGTATTATTGCATTTTGGAGAAACATCAAAGCAAGAAATAAGATAAGTAAGTACGAATAAGCATATCCTTTCCTATATACACACACGTACACAATGTACATATCCATCTACCTATTTATATGTACATATGTAGTAGGCTAAGGCAAAAATTATTGCTTATTGCTTCCCAAATTCCCTCTCTTATAGATTTATCATGTGTTCTTTCAACCAGTCAGCCCGGATGCTACTCCTCCTCTCCTCTCAAAAACTTGCTGCTGCCTTTCTCTCTCTCTCACTTTTGCACGTATGGTGTAAGTGTTGTTGTAGGCAAGTGTCATGATGCGCTCTACGTGTGTGTCTCTATGTGATAATAGCGATTATCAAGAAAACTGCTGATACTGATCCAACATCTAACCTCATAAAAATGAGCGTATGTGAGTGAAAGAGTTTACGCTTGCTTTTCAGTGTGTACTACAATGTACATAGCAAAAGCACCTATTCCTTGCTTGGATGATGGTGGTGAGATCAGTATCGCATTGAAAAAAAGCATTTTCAAGTGGCGTCTTCTCTATCCCTTCTTTTTTTTCTCTCTCACTTTTCCAAGTAGGGATATAGGTATGTCGTTTCCTCTTTGCTGCTGCTGCTGTTGCCGCTCAGCGAAAAAAAATGCTCGATTTGCAAGTAGTCAACCAAGTTCCTGCAACTGCCAATGCCACTTCCGGAAAAAAGTATCCTGAATACCTACATAAATGTATGTAAGTATGTAAGTTCCAAAATGTTGTATTTATCAGCAGAAAAAAATGGTAAAAATTCCTAAGACATTACACGTATCATCGATTCGAGCATCGCATATTGTTGTGTTCAAATAGCATGTATTTTTTTCTTTATTTTTCTCTCTTCTGCTAAAACTTTTTTTTTATCCGTACACTAACATTATTCGCCATAGATTGGAACAAACGAAAAATATACGTGTGCAAATATTGAATTTGGTGTGTGTGTGTGTGTGGAGCACTTTATATACACACGCATGACAGGATATTATTATTACTCGAATACGATACGACAATCATGTTGTATTGTACCCAGGTTGCATTCATCTGCATAAACTGCCATCATATCTACAAGCAGCAGCAGAGTACCTCCTCCGTGTTGCATTTCAGATTTTTTTTATTCGCAGAATTTATTTCGCATCCCGTTTGAATTTTTCAACTCCATGATGTTTACTTCTTGTCTAAAAAAATAGCATGAATCTCTTACTTCAGTAGGTAGGTAGGTAGGTATATATATACACGCTTTCTGCTCTTGGGGATAATAACATTTCAAGCGTAACTACTACAAAGGCACATAACCATTAAAACTATTGCGTAGGCATACATTAAATCCATATTTTTAACGCTTCATATGTCAACAGTGAAAAAACGTAATGGAATTCAAGATCTCTAGTCGAAAAGTGCTTTTTTATTGTATTTTTTGTGCGACTACTAGGTACTGCCTCGAAAAAAAAACTTTTTGGTCGAAATACATATTTCTTGTGTGATGCCTACATATATTCCATTCAATCATAAATATTCTCTGTCTAAAAAACTTTCAATATAAATTGATAGGTGCATAGGTAAGTAGCACATCAGAAAAAGAATTTGAGAAGAACGTGTGTTTAACGATGATGACAGAAATGGAAATGAGATGCGACATTACCTGGCAGGTATTATTTGAACAATAAATGAATATGCTCGCCGATCATTCCCCGTAACGGAACATATTCCAAAAGTATATTCCATTATTCCACGAATTGAACTACATTTTTCTGTCTTTTTTCTATTTTAGGTTTGCGTCAGCCGTCAGCGTTATCATAGAACAAAAAAATACAGCAAATAGAATTTGATATGCAAGCAGAGAAGAATAAGCAGCACATCAGAAGAAGAATTTGAGAAGAACGTGTGTTTAACGATGATGACAGAAATGGAAATGAGATGCGACATTACCTGGCAGGTATTATTTGAACAATAAATGAATATGCTTTGATCATTCCCCGTAACGGAACTATATTCCAAAAGTATATTCCATTATTCCACGTATTGAACTACATTTTTTTGTCTTTTTTTATTTTAGGTTTGCGTCAGCCGTCAGCGTTATCATAGAACAAAAAAATACAGCAAATAGAATTTGATATGCAAGCAGAGAAGAATAAGCGGAAAAACAAATACTTGAGGGAGACATTTTGAACAAGAAGAGGGAGAAAAAAAGTTGAATGCAGCCAAATAAATGCGTTTTGAGTAGTACTTTCACAGAAACTGCTGTTGACAATATAACATAACGATATGATAGAGCCACGATCGTTTTCTCGTTTTTTAGCATAAATCCAAACGTCAAAAATGAAAAAAACACAAATCTCCATTCTATCATCAGCCCACAATAGACAGCCAAAAAAAACTCATCCGAGATCCAAAGTATAGCTAAGTGAAGGTAAAACGCTTTTGTATTGCCTGGCTAAAAATACATACGCAAAATTTATATATTTTAGTCCATACAATAAGTGCACACTTTCAATCTCCACTTTTTGGAGAAAATGTATTTCTAGTGGTTGTTCCATGGCTTGCGTATTATATAGGTAAGAAAATAGAGAAGGAAACAGTTTGATCCTTTCCGTCAGCACACTGATTGTCTGAATAATAATACTACCTCACCTCTAAATTTCGTCGTCATACTAGGTTTTCAATGTGTCGTTAAATATATACAGATGTATACGTAAGTATTTGCTTGTGAGCTGAGCAGAAATTCCTGCGCCTTTCTATTCCATCAACATCAAGAGATAATCCGCCGCGCTTTCTCTCTTCACAAAAGTAATTGGTCTATTGAACGTAAATAGTAAAACAAAAGCGGGGTTCAATGCTTTTGTTCTGTCTATACCTGCGCCTCTCTACTACTGCCTATAAGCTTATACTTTATAATACATAATGCACTAGTGCAAAAAACTTGAGAGAAAGCACAGAGAAAAAGTAACGACGGTACTTTCTGTCAAAATGAATGCTGTGTTCCTTTAAAAAAGTACATTTGGTGAAAATGTATTCAAGATGTTCACATTATATTACACATTGGTATATCACATATGTATGTAGGTATGTATATAGTTGGCATTATAATAATTTGTAGATTAGCCTTAACCAATATATGTAGATGTTTATAGATAGAAAACTAC
>JAHZMT010002252.1:0-12015 GCA_027743785.1 Sinhomidia bicolor
GTCGAGCTAGTAAAATTATGAAGGTTGAAAACTAGTCAGGATTCATCGTAGTGGTGAAGTCGTTTAATTTAGTGTGGAGCAGTAAATTTCTAAACTGATAAGGAAATGTTGCGGTTGATTGAAGAGGAAAATCCGATTTTTAGAATCAAATGAACCTTTTTGCAAAGCATGTTACCCCAACAGCTTGAATGAGTGTAGCAATATACACTGTAATAGGTATGTCATGTAGTTAGTTATTGTGCATACGTGTTTGTCATTGTACGTCATGTTTGTCATATTGCAGAAGATGAAAAACCAATAACGCAGGCTTCTGAATCTGGTCACATACACACGCCTTGTCACTTTTAAGCTTATAAGCTTTTTGAGTCAGTATCGCAGTCATGTGAAAATATATATTTTGTGTCTATAAATTAAATAAATTCAGTTATATATTTATTTATCATAATGTTATTTCACACATACACATACATATAGGAACTATTTATTTATTTATTTAAATATAGTCTTATTTATGATAGGAACAT
Organism: Sinhomidia bicolor; assembly: GCA_027743785.1. Taxonomy (NCBI): domain Eukaryota; kingdom Metazoa; phylum Arthropoda; class Collembola; order Entomobryomorpha; family Entomobryidae; genus Sinhomidia; species Sinhomidia bicolor. The sequence goes on from JAHZMT010002252.1 coordinate 525, forward strand.
AGAAGTACTGTTGTAGTAATCAGATTTACGAAACAAGCTAAAAATCGAACAAACTATACTCAAGGTTACACACATTTACATTTGAAAATTATAACTTCAAAAATTAAAAAAATACAGGGTTCACACTGTTAATAAGGAACTACTTACTAATTATTACTCTTATTATTACAATTGCAATTGTTGATTATTGTTGAAGTGTATAGTAGTTTGCATGCATGATGACACTTTCAATTTACAAGTGAAACTTTTCAGTATGGTAGTTGTCAATAGTAGAATTCAGCCAAGTGAAAGCCCACCCCTTTGCTGCATAATACCCCTCAGCGTCTGTTTGGTTTTAAGAGTGAGCATATCATACAGATGCAGTCGCATTTAATGCAAATCACAACGATGGTGAATATTATTATTACTGTGCAGAAGCCCATGACGATGCTTCCAAGAGTATTTGCAAATGGGTTGAACAATAGTCCATTGAAAATGCCTAAAGCAGCCAATTGCGAATTTTGCAATGATTTTCCTTTGCCTGCCTGGTAAACAATAATATCAATGCTGTCCCTTTTTTTCATCTCCTTCAGTAGCCCTAGAATTGTTTCCTGCCCACTAATGTCGACAAGTTTGTAGCTCCCTTCCCCACGCCAGGTGAGGGCAGGCATGTTTGGAAGATCTCCACCGTCAAATGGTGACGGAAGTATTGGAATGTTTGCGTCATGGCTACGGTTCCCCAGATAAACACTACCAGCATCTCCCATGTCTAATATAAAGTTATCAGCTGGACACTCTATATAAGTTGGAGTATCAAATAGTTCGTGAGACAGTCCCTAGCATTTTTGGAAGATCTCCACCGTCAAATGGTGACGGAAGTATTGGAATGTTTGCGTCATGGCTACGGTTTCCCAAATAAACACTACCAGCATCTCCCAAGTCTAATATGAAGTTATCAGCCGGACACTCTATAATAGTGGGTGTATCAAATAGTTCGTGCGACAGTCCCTGTAGCCAGCCAGTGTGCTTTTCAAAATTTAGTATGTATTCAATTGGCCATTCCTTTGTACAGTTTTCACTGTTCTGGGATAGTAGTCTGTACTCATAAATTTCCTCGCACATTGAGAGCGCCAACACGTCTCCGTTCATCGTAGCTCTATAACGCCGATCTCGCAATAAACTGCGTGCTAATAATGACACCTGTCCACCTTCAGCTAAACCCCTAATCAGTTCAAGCGTTACCTGGTTTGAGCGACAAATGTCATGATGAACAGACTGGATGGCATAAGTCAGCTTATCTTTTAGTATGTCATAGAGAAACTGAAACTCCCCATTTATTTGCGCAGCCGTTTTCATAGATACCTTTCCTACCAAGTTTGAGTGCTCGGACCCTCTGCGAGCCCTTTTTTTCGTGGGAGGTGACATTAGCTTTACTGCACGAGCTGTTGTTACCATTTGACTGTCAATTTGGCCAGCATTGTCTTGGCTAAACAAAATTCCCTGTTCACTATACCCAAAGTTCACATTACAGTACTCAAAATGAGAAATGTTTGTAATAGCCAAATTAATTGCGGGGCATGAAATGCGACTTTCCCCAGTCATCAAGCAAACAGTAGATTCAGCCTTTAAAAGTCTACACGGATTCACGTCTAGGGGTTGCCAGATAAGAATTCCATTTTCAACAGGACAAACACCGCTGGTGTAGAGGCAAGACTCGGTAACTTTTGAACTAGTTATAATTGTGTCGTCATGGTTATTGACACTTAATTTTAAGCTAATATAATAATACGTGGTAACGTGCTTCAAGTCTAAATAACACCACCAATAGTCTGTCTCTAAACTTTCGGCAGTTGAAAAGAGTCCCTCCTGTATCCTCTTCATTTCTTTTCCTTTTGGGGATTTTCCTGTGGCCACCATCTCTTTGCACTCTAGCTCTGATACAGTTGACTGTTTGTCCCAAGACTCTGAGACCCAGGTGCCAAAAAATAGTTTTTTCTTTGACCGGTAGTGCTCAATTTTAAAGCACTCGTAACCATTCATCTTTGCACTACTAATATCGGGAAACCAAATTGTCAGGTTTACAGACTTGCTCACTTGACTGGTGTCCACTAGTGGACACTGGATTGGAGCAGGAACTCTCCACATTGTAGATGCAGAGTTGCCGGAGCAGTAGTATACTGGAACAGGTTTGGGAGAAAATGAATGGAATAGTGAGTATTCCAAGTCAGATGTAGTATCGCTTTCTCTGATGTCATCGTTGTCATCCTGCATATTGAGTAGTGGGGTTCCATTTACCAGAGCTACAATTGCACATCCACAGACGAACACGGTCAAGCAAAATGATACCTTCATCTTTAACGCTTAAAAAATTAAAGAGAACGCCAATGAGTGACAGGAAAATATTTTATTTGAACATGACTGTTTTTTAGAATAGAATAGAAGAATGACAAAAATGCTCATTTTTGACAATGACTAATAATCTTACCTACGTTTGAACGTCTCAGATGTGCGCAATCCAAAAAACAAAAATTAATATTATTCTCGTTGCGCACGCAAGCTTTTCTCTAGTGCTCCACCGAGCATGTTTCACTCGACTGACTGAAAAGAGTAAGTGCAATGCTACAACAGCTCAGCAAGCAGAGGGCTCAGCAGAGGAGCATTGCACTGAGCCCGAAGCCCGCCCGATGCCCGATGAAATAAAAATTTCGGGCTTCAAGAGATATCTCTGCATGTAATTTAATGTGTAATACTGGTCTGTACTGTACTACACAGCTTCTCTAAACCGTTTGTTTCTTCTCTAAAAACCTCTAAAATCTCTAGAAAAATCTCTAAAAACTCTCTAAAATAGAAAATACGTACTGCATTAGTTGTACATAGTTGTATGTTTAATATGTTTTATAAATATGTTTTAAACATATTTATTGTTGACAGAAAATTTTTTCGGGATTTTCAAAAATAGGACATTCGGGCATCGGGCTCAAAAAATCTCTCGTGCAATGCTCATTAGAGAACGAAAACATAAACATCATTTAGAGAACGGTCTTGTTGTACTTTTTTATATGATATATAGAACCAGTCCCCAATACGGCCGCTTATGTCGTGGAAATGCTATATCCGTTGTATATATTAAGTTAAAGGATAAGAAAAGAGAAATGGTTTTTGGAAAACTGAAAAAAAATGGAAAACAAAAAGGTGGTTGCTAGTGTTTATTATTATTATTAAAAATGGAAAACAAAAAGGTGGTTGCTAGTGTTTATTATTATTATTATTATTATTTTATTATTATTATAAAATCAATTATTGAGTGGTGTACCCGATACAAATACACTAACAACAACAACTTTACTTTCACTAAAATATATGTACATACTAATACTTAAACAATATAACAATATAACGAATCTGGTTTATCGAAACGAAAGCTTATGTAGTTATATGATTCTTTTGTGACATATGCATTGACTGCACAATATTTACAGCCATTAAAATATTCAACATTTCTCACTTCAATAATACATGTCTGGTGAATGATAAGGTGGTCTTCTGAGGGTCAACTGAAGCGTGTCCTTCTTAACTGACTTGTTGCGCAGTTGATATGAAATCAGCATGATAGATACCACGACGACGCAAATGATGAACAATGTGAATACAACGACATACCAGGTTCCGATGAATGTTGACTTTATTTCATCCGGTTTACTAGAATTTAAAAATAAAAGCACAATTGTAGTACTTACAAAGATGAGACTATAGGACTATAGAGTGCAGGTAATTGATTATCAGGACAGGACACAATTAATTTTTCAGCGACTTGAGTTGTTTTACTTCCATTAGAGCTTTAATTCAGTAAAATTAAAACTTATGTTCTATGTTCTAACTATGTTTATGTTTTAATGGTCATTTATTTTATGTCCCCCCTGAAAAAAATTCGTTGCTGATTATACCTCGGTGATGGGTTGACTTTTGTTTGCGGCTTGGGTTGTTTCTGATGTTTTTTTCTGTATTTTACTGATCCATACTTTAGTCTCGTAGGATAGATTGTAGTACTGAAATATGCATATATTTAAATATTTTTTATTCAGAAAACAGCTTGCATGCATGCTCCACACAAGTAGATTACCTTTCAGGTGGGGGCGTCATCATAACGGTTGCATTTGAAGCTGTATAGGGTTGACTTGTCAGTCTGCAAATAGCCGACACTTGTTCAGTAGGATGTGGCAGATTCATACTATTGTGTTTCCAGATAAGAACTCCGTTATCAGTTGGACAAACTTCACTAGCGGACGAGCAAGTCCTGAAAACCATAGAACTAGTTGTCACGGCGCCGTCGTATTTATTGACGCTTATTCTGAAGTTGAACTGATAGTTTGTAAGGTGCGGTGCGTTTTTTTTAGCAGACTCGCCGCACTGACCCATAGAAAAAAGACAGTCATCCACGGTCTGAATTTGTAGTCCGTGCATTGATTTTCCTTCACTGTCAATGTCCCTACAATTCGTAAAAGTTACAATCGATGGTTTTTCCATCTGGATTGGGACTGCAAGTTTTGCTCTTAACGGAGAATCAATATTTTTTAAACACTCACAACTGCTTATCTGGACGTCACTAATGTCAGGAAAATAAATTGTTAGATTCAGTTCACTGTTATCAGTTTGAGTGCATTCCATGGGTTCAAGAACGTGCCACATTGCAACAACAGAATCGCCAGAACAGTAGTATAATTTAACGGGAATGTGGGAATTCCCCTTGAGAGGGAGTATCGGGTAAGATGACAAAACACCCATTTGAACACATGCGAAGAATACCGCAATCACGAGAGCTGCCACCTCCATAGTCTCACACGTTACACGTTACCAAGTATATCGAATTTGCGGACTTGAGAGTAAAGTCTGTAAACCTCGTGAAGCAATTACTAAAGTTGAAAGTATACTAACCAACAAATTGTACTCACAAGTTGGTTATATTTTCTGGTGCATTGTGCTCAAATCAAATCTTATATCTTGGTTGTCTTTAGTCTTTATATTAGTTAGATAATCGAATCGATTGTAAGACATGTAACTGGTTGCATATCAAACACTGCACATCTTACGTATATGCAGTGCTGTAAAAGATTGAAAAGTATTTAACGAGGTCTGAGAGAATATTACCCTGATCAGTTTAATACTCAATTTGCTCGAAACTGATAGAATATGAAAGAATTCATTCAGAGAGCAATCTGTGCATTATAGCTGATTGATCCATATCATATGCTTTTTATAAGCAAAAAATTATGCTTATAAAGTATTTAAAATTTTAGCTAAATTATGCCATATATGCTTTATTTTCTCTTTTTATGCTTTTACGTCCAATTATGCCAATATATTTGTTTGATTGTCACTGTTTAATGGAACCGGCAACCCATACCCTACGTTTACTACTACTACTACTACTACTACTACGTTTGATGCTTTCAGAAAAAGTCGACTTCCGAGTAAGTTAACTATTCGAGCAGACATATTCCTTTTTAAAAATGGCCAAAAAATGTAATTAATCTGGGCAATACTATAATGAATCCAGAAACATGCCATGACAGAACTGTCGATAGGAGTAACGCATTGGCTATGTTATGTTATGTTTAGGTTATGAGAAAATCATTACAGTTAACTAGTTGTGCGTTGTAGGATGGCTACATTTCATTCACATTGTCAGATGACCTGAAATTATTTCACATACAAATGTAGTAAAACAAAACTGGGATGTGTGGGGTGATTATAGAGTTCCAGTTGTATAAAAAGTTGTGATAAAAAAAGAGAAATCTAAAACGAGATAAAGAGGTATTTTTTGAATAAAAAGGAATATGAATAAAAATTACACTCGATCCAGTTCAACGTTTGTCATGTCCTCTTTGTTTCTCAGAATGCATACCGTGATGGTAGTGATGGGTTGATTTCTGGTGATAATGAGGCGTGGAACAATATTCAAACCCCAATGCATTAGTAAAATTAAAGTAAAAAAAAGGCAAGAGTAACCCAACCTAAAAAAAGTATTGGTACAGTAGTAAAAATTAATGACCCTTGAGTGGAGATGAAGATCAAGCCCACCGTGACACAGCGATAATAAAAAGTCTCATCGATGGTAGCAGAAAGGATAAGAAAGAACTCGTTGTGAGTAACAAACATACAAAGGCTGTAGGTTTAAGTAAATGGTACCTATTATGTAAAAAAAATCGTCGCTTCTCTCTGAACTGCTGCTTGTAAAAGAACATTATTGTTATTCAAACAAGCTATGAGAATCACGTAGTAGTTGAATGTAGGTTTTTTACTGACTTTCTTGAGTCGAGTTTATAAATGTACTGCAGCTTTACGTAGTATAACCGTATAATGATGGAGCGCGCAGTTAACCTTTTAGTCATAAATCGTCATCCAGATTATAGCAACTTTGGCATTATATCGTGGGAAACGTTCAGTTTCGCAGGTTCCCCCTTCACATTTTTTGTTTGACTCTTGCATTTTACTTACTCGTAGCCTATCATACCGTTGAATAAAGACTACAACGGATGCTATACATTTATGAATAAAAATAGAAAAAGTTGAGAGTTGAGTCGACAAACAATTCTAGCTGCGGACATATAAAGTGGACTGACGTTGGTTTGTCGGATCAGACCTAAAATTGGGTGCTAACAGAGAATACACATTTGTGCAGCCTAATCACATTCACAACTGAAAGCCTACATCCACACAATACAGGAGAAAGTACTGATTTCCGCTGCTCATCATGAATTCTACAGTATTGCAAACCATCTGTGAGACTCCTGTCAAGGATGCGATCTGGTAATTAATAATATAAAAGTAAAATGTAAAAACGACTGTGTATTATGTGGAGTGTAATTAAACAGGCGGGTGCGTAATTTTCCGTAGTTTATACTAGTATCTCATTGCCCCAATTTTATAATTTCAGTGTCTCCTGGAGGAACATCTGGATGAGCATGTTGCTGCTGGTAGTCTTTGGGGTTCTTTTCGGGATCTTCCGGCTTGGAAGAGCAGTGTTGGAAAGCAGGTTTTCCCCGGATAATGTGAATCGTTATATTCGTGGAGTCGTACAACAGCGAACTGTACGGACCCAGCCCACCCGCACAGATGCTTAGAATCATCAAACGTTCAACATGTAATTTTTTAGTAATTTTCAGTTATTTTACAGTTTTTTTATTTAAGAAAGTGCTTCAAATTTTAAAAGCAAACAAATTTTATTCACAACAAATCTTATAATATAACAAATTTTACTCGAATTGATTGAATTAAATGATTCCATGACAGAATTGTGCAATTGATTTATTATTGACTATGGTTACATCCAAATTACAAGTTTTTTATACAGATTGGATAGAAAGTGTTTCACCTGATCATCAAACTAAATTATTATTTTCGATGATGCGATCACAGAATTTCATTCATGCACAGCTGTAATATGCATATTAACATTATGGTAACATATTACATGCACTGTAACTGTTTATTTTTTCCAAATCAAAAAAATCTTGTGAACAGTAATAGAAATTCACAACAAATAAACTCATGTAAGCAACATGCATATAGACACAGAGTAGGGGTGATACGAGATGCAAGCGACTGCATTTCTAGTTTTGTTAGTACAGTATATTAAACCTGCGTAGTTAAACTTTTCAGTTTTTATTACATGAATCAGTTGGGTATGCAGTATGTAATTTGACGCGTGCACTAATAATGGGAATATTTGTAAAGTAACTTTAGTGTTACGGTAGCCGGTTACATAATGGTTGGCTCAGGGGGGGTCGGTGGGTAGTCTCACTTTTCTAACGGATCGTGACATGTGAAAAAGGGAAAGCAGAAAAGCTGTTTTTTAAAAGCTGGCAACCCTCACACATATAATAATATATAATAATAATATATACGTTTACAGATCTCTATCTCACTCTACCCCCATACGCCTAATTTTTTTATACGAAGCACTATAAATGAATACTATCGACTAGAAGATGCGTTATTATAATCACATTCAAATTCATCAAGTTTTGACACCCTAATTAACAGTTGCAACCAGCATGATCTTACTATGATAACGTCAGAATTTGATATCTACTGGATTGTTCTTGTATGTACTTATCACAAGTATTGTCTTTGGACACCCAACCGTGCTTGTCACTGACTGTACAGAATTGGGTTTCAAGATATTTTCATCATCATCATCAAAAATTTGTAAACAAAGAAAGGTCTTTAGCTTGTATACGTAATGTGTTTTTTTCCCTTTTCCTTAAAAAAATTACGTTACTACCTTCAATGTACAATATATGTAATACAATGTATGGATACAAGAACACTAACTTGTCACCGCACGTGGTTTATAATATCGTAAAAAAAAAATTAAAAGATGCAGAAGGGAAAGGTTAGGGGTTTTAGTCGAATGCTCATCTTTTTAGGATGTCAAAAGGACATGCCAGTAAAAGGTCCATTGTTTTTGGTTTTTTTGAACACACAATAAGCAGTTGTAATATGTATTTATAAATAATAAAAGTGCTCATTGCTAGAAGATGCTTTAAATAGCGATGAGTACGAAATGTACGTAATAATAATAATAATAATAATTTATTGGATCGCATCATAAATGGAGGTAAAATATTTTTTACAAGTATTCAGTTCAAGCTTCATAAAAATAAGGTCTATTGCTTACGTATTTTATTTTTTTACAATTTTTTCATGAGTTGGCATTACACACATGTAGTTACTTTACACGTTAACACTCAACAAGTAAAAAGTATTATTTTAGAATTTAGTATCAATTAGTAATTTATTACTTATTTTATCATAAACAATGCATATTGCGTAGTTGCTTGCACAGTTAGCACAAGTTGCAGTAATTTACATAACTATAGAAGACGATAACATAAATATTGTAATATTGCAAAAAATGTAATAACAATGTAATAATGTAAACAGTGTAATAATGATTGTGCTGCCAAGTCCGACTTTTTCCCAGTCCGACTAAAAAGGATTAAGGGTTAAGAATATGGTACAACAACTCAAAGCATTTTTCCAGGTGTGAGTTGTCCGACTGTTTCCCAGCACGGCCAAGTACTATGCAATTATAAACTCACTGCAGCTGTATTTTACATCTTCTTATCTACCATATTCAATATACATGTAACTAGAAGCGAAACTTGTCTATAATGTAAAACAAATTACAGTCGGACAACTCACACTGAACAATGCTTTGAGTTGTACCCTAATTATAAGCCCTTCGGATTGTCCCTTTATTATTGTGTAAAAAATAATCCTTTTTAGTTGGGTTGGGAAACAGTCGGAGAAGTAGCAACGACCGTGTTTTGGTAATATTGTAAAAAATGTAGTGATACAACAATAATAAAAATGTCTACAAATGCTCAGTATTTATGACAGTACCCACAAGTACTTATGCTGTACTGTCTAAGACATGGCACATAAACGCAAGAAAATCTCTTTCATGATCAACTCACCTCTCACGTTTACAACAATGACGGTAAATTCGCGCAGGGTAGGCAGTTCGCTCCAAATGTTGGATTGCTTCATGCCACCGCGTATGTAGATGAACGCGTGCACTTTAATGTCCTCATACAGTTCACTTTCTCTCGTCAAAGTCTTTGGAGTAGGAAACTCTGACCAATCCGTGACCAGCAATTCGATACTGCTAAGATTGGGCATCATCCTCAAAATGGAGTAGTCCATATTCCGGATGTGCTGAAGCCGAAATATTCGGACACTTGTCAGAGGTGAGCATACTGCATCCTGCCGGTGCCTTACAATTTGTATGTCGTCCCTATCAAAGCGTAATTTAAGTTGGTGCAGATTTTTGGCAGCAGCAAACGGCATAAGCAACCCAATCATGTATATTGTTCGTACGGGGCCACCTGCGACTAGCGACAGCTTCTGCAGGTTCGGCACAGTTTCGATCAGAGTGTCAAGGTCGGACAAGGCGCCTGCTACGGGGTGAACCATCCTCATCTCAATTAGGCTTGCGTTTTGTCTCTGGCTCGGCAGCAACACTGGAACGTGGCCAGTAAATGACAGACTTTTCAATTGAAAAATGTAGGTCGTCAGAAACGTTTGGAGAATTGGTCTGGCCAGATTTGAGCACTCAAAAACGATAGACTCCAACTGTGGTAATGGGGGAAATTGGTGCTCAGTCAGCTCTTCAAACATTGGAGCCATTTCATGCTCAGGAACAGGATAAATCTCACCCATTATCTTTAATCGCTTGAGGTGAGGCATATGTACAGTAGACAACTTGAGTAAATCGTAGACACGCGCTTGTGCGCAGTTCAACGATAGCTCCAAAAAGAATATGTGCTCTCCGTGATTCGCAAACACCTGAAACAAGCTTAGCCAAATTTCCGGCTCGTGAGGGTTCCTTCTATCCTCAAGACTATTGTTCATCAGAAAGCACACCTTTCTTCCAGGAAACGGATTGGAAAGAATATTTGTATTCATTGAAAATAGAAATCTGTTGATTTCGTTGGGCTCCATATAGCGAAATTTGGTGGATGGCAATAAACATTGGCGCACATTGTATGACAAGGCATCAACGCTCAGAGAAATGGTTCTCTATAGAAATCTGTTGATTTCGTTGGGCTCCATATAGCGAAATTTGGTGGATGGCAATAAACATTGGCGCACATTGTATGACAAGGCATCAACGTTCAGAGAAATGGTCCTCTTCCATCTACGTGAAACAGCCCTCATGTTGAGCAAATCCTTGCTGTCGAGAGAGGGAAGCAGGAGCGGAACGACCTGTGATTACGAGAATATTATCTTTAAAATATATAACACATATAATATATATATATAATATATATAGTCACAAATGACAACTTTAAATAAAATTGTGCTCACGTCGTCAAGGAGAAATGATACTCTTCTCGGTGAAAGTAGTATTGACAATCTGGAATTGGTTCTGTGTAGATTGACAAAGATCTACTGGATCCAGTTTGTCAAAAACAACTTCCCATGCCTGCAAAATCATTAGGTATTTGCTGTATTAAATTCATATTTTATTACGAAATTTATTTATATTAAAATTTATAAAGTTTGCAGCCTTACCACGGCATCAAAGAATAGGTACTTGTCAGCATCCCTTGCAGCTTGGTTTCCTGTTAGACACGTGCAGTTTTTTTTCTCTTCTATCGCCATACGGTAGGCGTGCATAGTCGTCCACTGCTTCGTTACAAGTTGCTGCAACTCCAATGTCTTTGTTTTCCAATACCTCGCTTCACCATCATCTCTGCAATATCTGCTCTGACTGCTACCCATGATATTGCAAAGAATGTCACAGAAGAACACAATTGCCACTGGAAACTAAATGCTGTCAGACCACAATTTAGATTGGATTTAGATCACTTGAGAAGATCACCTTTTAGCAGCAGTGCTGAACTTCCTGTTCCCGATGTCACTTATTGCAACAAATCGTATGAAAGCTTGACATTAATACGCATATGATAATTTAAAACGGTAATAAAGTTGTACTTTCATA
>JAHZMT010002253.1:0-10499 GCA_027743785.1 Sinhomidia bicolor
CGAAAATTTTTCCGACGGATATTGGGTACGAATTGCCCAGGCCAAGGTGTTGGCACTCGCTGTTGTAAGTTGTTTTTCTTTTCAAGCATACCAATAAAATTAGTTAATAATTCGTTAGAAAAAAACACTACACATAAACTCTATTTATTATGAAATTTTTATGTATTTACTGGAACACAAAGCTGTAAATATTATGCGCATTTTTAGCATTTTTCAATTAAGACATACAATGAGAAATGTGCAAGTCACACTTTCCCACGTCCAATTGAGGCACTTAACTGAAAAATAAGATGATTTATTGACTTTAAAGCACTAAATTTAAAGAGGATTAAAGAGAGTAAAAAATAAAGTGATTTTTAAGTTGCTAAAGAATGTGAAATTTAAAGAAAATGTGTTTTTTAAACTTTCATTTCGTGCCCTTCTGCGAAAAAAATATTCTCTCGTATTTCATCAGCAAATAGGTAGATAATGTGGTTGTAATAATCACGACAAGTGAGAGGGAACGCAGTTATTTCTTCCAGAAAAGATAATCATACTATATTTTTTTTATCATTAGCACCATTAAACTTATTATATTGCCTTGCCGCTCCTGTCACTGCTCCTGTTTGATAATATACATAATTTACTTACGTTGTGTACACATAATAGTACCTAGAGCACTGCTGTTCTGCGTGACATTTTTTCCACGGAACATGTATATATAACTGCTACGTAGGCAAAAAAAATACCTAGTATATTTATGATTTTGAAATCGGCGAGTATTACTACTACTACGATGAGTAGGTTGGTACATTCACAGATAAACGTGGTTTTTTTAATTATCAAGGGCATACAGCTGAAAGTGATTTTTTTTCTTACGAAAGAAATAAGCAATCTTTATATATTTTTTTGCTTATCGTCATGATGAAAAGTTGTTGTTGATGCCGATGCGTCGTTCGCCCATTTCAGATGTAAAGCCGTGTGGTAGTACAATTCGTATATCCTGTTTTGGTACAAGTATTGCATTGACAAGAAGAAATGGCAAAGAAAAATCTAGCTAAAGTGGTGTTACGCTGTTTTGTGGTCTGTGGACGCCAAAGGTCGGGGTCACATGGACATTAAGAAATTTATTTTTCTGTTGAGTTATGTGGTGCATACTTTGGCTGTAGTTGTGAAAATAGAGAGAAAAAATATTTTCAACAGGTTGATCATTAAGTTTGTCTATGTCTGGTATTAGCATTTGAAAATGGAAACATACTTTATTTTAATGAGATCATTAAAAAAGAATGACTTTAGTGTACAAAATAAAATGTGTCCAGAACTTCACGAGTCTGCGAGAAAGTGAAAAAAATCTAGGGAGCGCAAGCGATCACGAAAATGCTTGTTGAAAACATGAAAATATTTTTGAGAGACAAGGAATTAACTGTTCCTGACTTTAAATCGTAAAATGCTAAAATGGCTAATAAGATAATATAACCGCTCGTAAACTAGAGGGATAAGCATGCTACTTTTGTAATAATGATAATGTGATGTATAACAGTAAACAAAATAGAGTAGTTGTTAAAAGGGTGCCTAATTGTTGTAAATGGAACAAGAAAGGTCAACCATCTGATTCTTTTCCTTATCTCAATTAGTTCATTTATCACTCAGTTGGTGTGTCATTATTTTCATAATTATTATCATATCATATAAATAAACCCGAATACATACATACCGATAATACCACTTGGGAAAAAAATTCCGTAGTATACTGCCCTATAAAACTTTTACAGTAGTCTAAATAATTCCTGGATTTAAAAAGTAGAACAGGCAAGTTTTTCGATAAGCTACTTTTATTCAGAACAAAACAAAAATAACTTTGTTTTTCTTCTTAGAATGTATATGTTGTTTTGTTCGCAGAATAAAAAAAATATCTGAGCATACACGTTTTACCTTACTGACGACTAGTTAGATTACCCTCTAATTAATTGCAGTAGCCTACCAACTAACTGCCTGGTGCGTCTAGTTAGAAATGATTAAATACAAAAGTTCAAAAAACCGTCGATATTTCCACCTTGGTAAAAATACAGAAAGGTGCACGTGTCCAATTACAATATTAAAAGTAAAGCACTGACAACTACTTTGAAAATATTATTTTTTAAGTATGTAATGTTCGTTGCTCGTTCATTATGTGAATTTACTGTTGCAAATAAATTTTATTAGCATCTTAATGACGGTAAAGACGTGAGTTTTGTTTTAAAAAACGAAGAAAAAAACTGCAGCGTAAATAAGCAAATGCAATGATAAGATTTTTTTCAGCATCAATGCGGCTTACTGAAATTAAAACGCGATTTTGATGACTTGCAAAAAAGAAATAAATAGGGTATTTGAGCTTAAGTTAAAAAGGAAATAAAAACGTTATTAAAAATAGTAAACTCAAGTAAACTGTAATAGAAAGCAAAACAGAAACTGAACTACATAATGTAAAGAAACATGTCAAATNGTTATTAAAAATAGTAAACTCAAGTAAACTGTAATAGAAAGCAAAACAGAAACTGAACTACATAATGTAAAGAAACATGTCAAATTAACACTTTTGGAAATAACGGGGTCAACAAACTGGAAAGTTTCCTTAAATTAACAGTGTTATTTTTATTTACCAAAGTAGAAGTAACAAGGCGGCTATATAAACATTAATACCTATGTAATTGCTTTGCCTTATTAAATCCAAGCGTGGATTGCGCAGTTTGGAACTACACTGTTATTCCATTCTGTTTCACTTACTACAAACTTATATTTACTTGCCTGGTTGTACATAAACTCTCTTCTGCCTAGAGAATGATAAGCATTAAGTACATCTTTCAGAAAGGCAAACTAATAAAACAGTGTCTTGTTATGCAATACTCACTATTGCTAAATCGATACGAACAGAAGGTGCGTACGCGACCAAGCTAAAAAAATATGATAAATAAGTATTAATAGCTAAATTAATTGGAAATAATGGGCAGGAGAAATTGTTTACCACCGAGAAAGTACGTTTTTAGCATTTTTTTCCTGAAAGAAGAGAGTATTATTTCTGGTATTGCACACTTACACTTGCAGTGGTAGAGAAAGAAATGATTTTGGAATTTTATTAAATAGGAGAACGGAACACTACCAAGACTGGACGAATATTCCGAAATTATGAAACCAGCGAGTTGTCGTAAGGATCATGATATGGAGTGCAATGAGTTTACTGCAAAGGTAAATGTAAGAGAAATATATTTTCCCAAGCCTAAAAAATGATACCTTATAAAACTTGTGAACAGCTTTGAAAAATTAAATATATCAAATATGTTTCCATTCCAATAATTTATTTTTATATGGTTGATACGCAAATTGTATTTTTTTGACAGAGAGATATGTACGGCTATGGCTAGAGTAATAATAATAAAGGTAGAATCAGTCAGCAGAAAGTCATCATCTTTTTCCATTACAAAACTTTTTCAATTTCTCGATAGAAAAATATTAGCATTTTATCAGGATTCGCCATCAAGAATATAAAGCGCATTATGGTACCTTTTCAAGCCTTTTTGCTATTGTGTAATGTTGGCAACACCAGAAAATCTCCATCCTGTCGACACCTCAATAAATTTGTATTTTACAATGAATTCAAAAGGCTAAAAGTTTGCTCCTTGTTACCGTCAAAAGAAACGATGGCTTATTATGTACAATGATAATATACTATGGGTTAACTAATAAATTAACCTACCTAAAAGAATTTTTTTTATTTTTCGACCTTGCTCAATTTTCGTGAGTAGCATTATAATATTTTATTTTATCATATATTGCCGAAACGAAAGAAAATAATGTTTATAAATCAAATTATTAAAATGCTTCTTTTTTATACAAATTGTTCTGCTGTTGTTGTTATGGTCGGCAGTTGAACATGCCAATAAACATAATTGAACGTTCAACCTACATAAAAAAGTATTCTTCTTTTCTGAAAATAATATTCCGTTGTATATCGCTTAGTGTTTAGATAGATATATATTTATAGATGTTTAGACAGATAAATAGATAGACATTTGACTAATAAAATGTTAGCACAGCAATATAACATTCACCTTTTCATGACTTACTTATCACTAGGTTAAATAGTAAGTAGGCAAGAAGGAATTTAAAAAATAAATTACAAGTCAACGAGTAAAATACTGCGCAATAATTTTCCTTCAAGAAAGTGGATGTTTCTAATGAAATGTTAAGATCAAGTTCCATATTTGTTATGGATCGTATGGTAAAGCTATCCGTATAATTTTCCACAGTGTGCTGAAGAAAAGGCTACCCGTATTTTGTCGCAACTTGAACTTCAACACAAGCAGTCAACTCGAGAAAATGTTACCCTATACATGAGCATTATTGTGAAGGACTGTGGTATTAACATGTACAAAAACTCTGATTACTTTGATGAGAGTAGTAGCCTAGAGCGTGCTAGTTGGAACCTTGATTCTCCTCCCGCGAATACACCCCAACCCTTGCCAGTATTCCACTGTAACAGTCATATGGGTCAGGATAACGTGCTGACCCACTTTCGACTAACTTATATGTCTAGTGAAGATGGTGGCGATGGAAAATTGATCAAGTCACTGCCGGAAACACTAGCGAATGATTTAGTACCCCGATATTTTGTCATTGAAATAAGTAATGGAGGAGGAAGATGGTCGCTTAGCCCCAAGTCGGTGCAGCCGTTCTGGTTATTACGCTTTAGTGCCAAAGCTGACTACAGTTATCAGCTTAGAGTCACAGCCGTGTCCTCACGTTACGTGTATCCTCCCGTGGTTAGTCCTGTGGTGGCCATTTACAAAAGCTCCGATTTAACTATTAACAATCCGAAAAATTTGCGTATTGTCAATGTGACAGTAGATAAAGGGGCGGCAAGACCCAAGCCTTCAGCGTTGCTCAGGTGGGAGAGTGGCTCGGGTCACAATGCTTCTTGTGACTATGATGTGCACTATATGGACGATAATGACTACACCAGCACTGAGAGAAAAAAGGGAGATGACGCGTTTTGGGTCAAGTTGGACAAGCTAAATTTTCAGAAAAATTACAGCATTAAAGTCATTGAAAAATTTGGAGGGGGAAAGGAGGCAAATGTCAATACTATTCTGCATATCCCTTCTTGTTTAGAAATGCTGCATTTTAGCTTTGACTACTGTCGTAAGTCTGCCTTGAACTGATTTGTTTTGATTTTTTGGATTTAAAGGTTACTTGGAACTTGCTGCCTTTGATTAATTAAATACGTTTTTTTCTCCAGTTCCACCACCGCCCTTTAAAGTTCGCATGGAGAACGTCACCGACGATTCTTTTTGGGTAGCGTGGAATCCCCCAAAGTATGCAAATAATACCAATCGTATAAAACACTATAATGTCACCGTGGACTGGATTTACACTCCGTCCAACGATCGCCACCACATCTCCCTATCCTATAGCAACAGACGGATCGCATGGTGATTCTCATCTTTACGCTTCTTCGGCTTCCATGGTTTCCGCTTCGCAAATTCATCATTTTCCCAATCACGTTCCCTCAGCACCACCGTACAACCAACATAGAATATTCAGTGAGATTATTCTGGGAAACGTGACTTCCGTCCAAATTAAAAACACAACGCATCTAAAAGGTCGGCTTAAAATCTCTGTTGCTGCCTTTGGATCAGTAGGATCTTCGCCGCCAGCATGGGAATATTTTACATATAAAGGTACCTTATTTGTATCCTTTATGGCATCCAACTTTTGTGTACACACGGCTCATGTTAGCTACCCATATAACTTTTTAAATTAGGACTGTATGCAGAAACATCAATCTCACCTAGCAGAACGAGCATATCGGAGAGTTGGTCGTTCGGGAATATACTTACCTTTGCGCTTGCTCTTTGTGGCGTGATTGGCCTTGTCATTCTTTTCTGCTTTCTCAAACACATGCATGACAAGCGACAAAGACAGAAGAAGCGTCAACAAAAGTTTGAGGTAATGCAAAAATGAAAAGGAAACTGCTGACAGCTTATTTAATTTCCAATAACAAGTTTGCTCATTTAAATTTCTTATTCGTCTTTAAAACAACAAAGCATCGATATGTTTAATTTATGATTTCGTACCAGGTACATCAACATTAGCATTACAATTTGTATAGGTATTGATATGAATGATTTTCGTTTGTGGACTTCGCTTAGAATTACGAAAAAGAGAGTCTTGAACTTCAGCACTTTGGCGAGCGGGATGCAACCAAGTGGGAAATTGACTGCTGCAATTTAGATCTGCGGGAAGGGATTGGTAAAGGAAATTTTGGGCTGGTAAGACGTGCTTTTCTGAACCATAAAGGAAAGAAAATGATAGTAGCGGTGAAAACATTGCGAGGTAAGCAGACAGATAAAAGTAAATTAAATGTGCTTGTTGCTTGCTATAAAGCAGGAGAAAATATGTATGTATTGCAATTAGATGGCGTTAACAGCAAAGAGGTGGACAAACTTTGGGAGGAATATGATATCCTGCGAAATCTAGATCCTCACGTACACATTGTCGGTCTCAAGGGTATTGTGACAAAGCACGTACCCATACCTTTGCTTGTGGTCGAGTACTGCGACGGAGGAGACCTGCAAAGTCACTTGAGAAAGGCTGCTCAATCTGCTGGATTCTCGGGACCCAGACGCTACTCCCCCGCGTCTGTATCTTCGTCAACACTGTCCGCAGGCAGCAGTTGCAGTTCTATAGCCCATCCAGTGTCTGCCACTACCAACACCACTCCGTCCGTACGCGTTGTTACAAATGCCGCATATTTTATGAAGAGTGATGTGGATAGTTTGTCAGTACATCCTCCACTGACCATATCAGATATGTTGTCTTATTCAAGACAAGTGGCCGTCAAAACTGGTATAAGCGGAATTCTACAGGAGATGTTCCCATAAAATGGTTGGCCGTTGAGTGTATTCTCAATGAGTTTTATACAACCAAGTCAGACGTGTAAGCGAAAATTTAAAAAATCAGAAATCCGAAAAAAAATATGTTTTGATGCTTTAAGCTTTTATGGCTATAATTTCCAGTTGGTCATATGGAATTCTTCTCTGGGAAATATTTACCTATGGAGGCAATCCATATCCTGGTGTACCCAATACAGATGTATTTGGTCTACTCAAGAATGGATGTCGCTTGCCTCGCCCAGACACGTGTCCTCTTGATCTCTACGAGCTAATGCGATTTTGCTGGGATGACGAGCCAAATGCACGTCCGGATTTCACTGGTATTCGACTCATCCTTGAGGACGTTATTGAAAGGGTTACTCATGTCACCTATCTTAATCTCGAGTCCAGCTCTAAAGTCAGGTCTTCTACGGCCGAAGGAAGAGGAGGAATTTGTGCTGCGGCTGCCAGTGCATATAAAAATTGCGATTCTGGGTTTGACGAGTACGACGAAAGTCCTACCTTTAATGAGCCCGTGTTGCCCCCAAGAAACAGAAAGACATTTGATTGAGAAAAATACTATGACTGGCAAGCGAACCCCATTCCATGATGACCTTTTACATTTTCTCTATACCACCCAGTCGGTTAATTAAATGCTATTGCTTATGGTTATGACTTTTGATTTTGTCGACGAGGTAAGTCAGTTCAACAATGTTGCAATGTTGATATGCGTAAGCAAACGAAAGAAGTGATAATGTTAGTTTTATTAATTAAATTTTATTGTAAATATAATAAACAAATGTGCAAACATAACCAGCATTTTAATAAAAGTATTTTTTTACTGATGCCATGTCGAAAATAAAAAGTTTAGAATGAGGTAAATTGTAAAAATTGTTGCCGCAAACATTGCACTTGTAATCGTATTATTTGAAAATGAAAGTATATAACATAGAATAAAGCTTTAAATGTATAGCTGAATCACTGTTATAGCTACAGTATCAGCGGAAAAGGATTGTGGTTTTGGTTTTCGGTGTTTTATTTAAAGTATAATCAGACGGTGCTTTGCTTTTGGCTTTGTGGTCGATTGGGTAACAAGAGTTGGGTTAGGTCAAGCACAGGTACAACCAGCGGAAATCCCTTCCACACTTGATGAAAGTTTTAATGTACTTTTTGTTGTTGTTAATACCTTTTTGCACAACTTTGTCAATGAAATGTTGCTTAGTAGTAATAAGCTAATATTAGTATGGACTTCTCAGGAAAAAGTGAGATTGGAAATGATGGGTTATGGTGAATAAAAAACTCTTTTTTAATAGTTGAAGCGCTTATTTTTTGAAATACAGCGTTGTACCAACACGGCAATAAAAACTTTCTTTGAAACAAGCTAAACATCAAATGTACTTTGGTATAATTGGTATCCATAATAATCTTGCTTTACTGAACTACTTATTTCCATCGCATGCAATAGCGATGCCAACATTTAACAGCAAGATATATACTTTATTTTATTTTTTTAGTGTTTTTACTTCGCTTCTCTTATTCTGTCCAATCTCATGCTCGTCATCATATAGGTTTCTATGCATACGGTGTCCATCCATGGGGCTTGCTACTTGAAATTGTTATTTTACTCACAGAAAAAAAATCAAATTATAATTCATGTTCTTAGAAAATTGTCGTACAAAATAATATTACCGTATTCTTTCTAATTATGTCAGCGTTCCAATTATAGAATCTCTCTATATATAGCAGTCCCTCAGAGCGGGTTTTTTGAGATTTTAGCAGCTCTCCAATTATAACAGCCCTCTAGTAATATCAGTACATACATATTCTTATTGGTTTTAGCATAGGTTATAATACATTAAAGACTTCTTTATTATACTTAAGTCCAAGATTCATTACAGAACCAAAAAACTTTTTAACAACGTGTATAAGTTTGCAAAAGAGCTTTTAATTTATAAAAAAATATTTGTATATTTAGTAAAAATAAACCAAATTTTGGAGAAGATTTGTTAAATGAATAATTTTTAGCAGCTCTCCATTTATAGCAGTCCCTTTCAAAGTGAAGTTTCGCTGTTTAGCAGCTGCTGTAATTAGAAGAAAGACGGTATTAAGTTAAAGGCATTAATGACTGATGATGAGCATAAGTAGAACCGATTTGCTAGAATAATAAGAGTCTGTTGTCACCCCTCGGCTCATTTTACATATCTGAATAACAAAAAATCACGACAGTCTTATTATTACAAAACATAATGTGAGAAGTTGAGATTTGCATCTTTTAGGTCAAGGAACTATACACTCAAAAACAATATTTTTAATAATGTCTAAGGAAATCATTTTTAATCACATCATTGTGTTCATGCAATTTCGAGGAGTCAAGAAGATTTACACCATTTAAAGTAAATTTTTGGATTTTTTTCACCGTCAATAGACGAGTTTTTACTTTTCTGTCCTATGTTATGTTATGCGGTACATTCCATATAATGGAGTTTGAAATAAACTAGTTTTTGAAGAGAAAATATTTTTCTTTGGATCATCAGATTTTGTACATTACAAATAGTCCCCTCCTAGACCAATGTAGTACAAAGGAATAGTAATGATAGATAGTTCCACTACCCTGAGGTATTGGCAACATACAAAAGTAAAGCAGTCTGCTTGGACAGAATGAAAATGACCAAGGTAGGTGTCCTGCTTGGACGAAGCTAGAAAAGGAACTGGGTACCACCAATGAACGGTTTACAAAGTTTTGTAGAAATGATTTTTTGAATCAGAAATAGAAATGTTTAACAAAGAAAGACAAGAAACAAGAGTTCAATATGCTGTACGATGAAAGTTCACGTACAAGACGTAGAAGTAGAAGAGACGAGAATCTTCTCGTAGTTTCTACAATAAAAAATGCCCTGTACACAATGTCATAAAAATGTTTCCAGAAATTTCTTCGAAATGTTAAAACAATTATTATGTCTTCTAGTGAGAGAATGCTATGTACACATAGGTACTCGTGTACTCCAAAGGTATTTCAAGTAAGTAAAATATCTTACAAGAATACACTGCACAAATTAAATGTTTCATAAAAGCAATCATAAGTATAAGATGCAAATCATCAAAATTAACATAAGTCTCTAGTAAAGCAAACTTATGAGTAAGTCACAAAAAAGTAGTGCACGCACAGACAAAAAGGCACATGACTCCAAAAGCAATTTCGTTCTGAATACACGTGAAATTCAGAATGGATAATAATAAAATGTGATAAAGATTTATTGCAAAAGTTACAATCATGTGAAAAAGTCTGACGGGTATGTGCGGCTGCAAAGAAAGATTTGTTAGTAACATTAATATTGCTTATAAAGATGAAATTTAGTAGCAGGATGAAGTATCAATCAAAGCATTTTTTTGAAATTTTTGGAACGCTGAAAACAAGAAGAATTTTAGAGTTACTACAGTTTGATGTCTGGTTCATACAAGTCTTATATAGGTAAGTGTACTCTTTGCATGAGCCTGTCAAATCATTCACGTATTACAGTATTATAAATTATGCAAAATCTAGTAATACATAATATTATGTTTCACTGCACATTTTGTTGTATGTACATATATTTGTCACATCCTAGTCGTGCA
>JAHZMT010002254.1:0-14402 GCA_027743785.1 Sinhomidia bicolor
GGTTTACTATATATTTTAATCAGGGAAAAAGTTGCTATTGAAATTTAATAGTTTTATTACACAAAATAAATTAATAAATTACAGCTTACCAAGTGATTACTTGTTGGAGCACACTGCTGTGCAACTGTCAAGTTCGAAGCACTTTCCATTTTTGCTGTTTTAAATTTTAAAAGAACGGGAAGTGTTTTATAGTAAAATATATTTTTTAGAGATCAGTATTCCAGAAAAGCTTCTCTTTCTAAATTTTATAGGACTGAATGAGACACTTGAAAAAAAGGGCGACTGTTAACTTTTGTTTCCTTTTAGCTATGTACCTAAGCAATATTGCAGTCTAATGAATGAATAACGAAATTGGGAGAGCTTCACCTGTCAACACTTATTTTTAGACAACATAATTCAAACAAAACTATAACTCGATATAAAAGGCGCAGGTCTGAAGAGTTTGCTAGAATAACGTTTTATGGCATATTTCTGTTACACAAATAAAAATAAATAATTCAAGTCACCTGGTGTGTATGAAACGGATGTAGTAAGTAAAATACCCAACGGTTTGGTTCGAAGTTCGTTATGAGTAGTGGTGTGATGGTGGTAGTTTGCAGGGGCATTTAGGTGGTAGGTGCATTTTCAAAGTTCCCTCATTTTTACAGTGTAAGTTCCCTCAGGTTCAATAGGTTCATGTAGACATGCGTTTCATTTTGTAGCTTGACGTAGAACTTTATCGTCGTGTGTATACAAAGCTAGTCATATAATCTACTAATTCTGTAAAAAAAACCTGTAAATTTGTTAACATATGTTCTACGCACTAATAAAGGGATGATCCATTTAGAAGGTAACGCAAAAATCCGGGTTTTTTAAACCACCCGCCTTCCATGCAACAATTATGCTACAAAAATCTTGGAACTCCCCACCCACCCCTACGTCACCTCACATTACATGTTGGATTGTACTTTTACATTAGCGCAACAAAAAGTTTTGCAGCAAAGAAAGCAAATTTATCTTTTTAAAATAGATAATTTTTATTCTAACTTTTTTAGCGCAGAAAAAAAACGTTTATAGATTCTTATAAATAATATGTTAATGTGCCCACAATTATTACTCAATAGATGTGTATGTGTTTTCGAATTTTACTTTGTTCTAGTTATTAAATTTCGGAACTAAAAACTGATATAAAATTAATAAATAATTTAATTGATCCATAAACTTAAATCGATTCGATAGAGATCAGGCAGGCAAGCAAGACGTAGAATTAAAGATGACCTGTCATTGGTTTGCTCATGCTGACAATACTACATTGACAATCAAATCATATTTTATAACATTGTATTCGTTAGGAAATCAATAAAAACGTTCATTGCTCTTAAGTATGAGCGGTATGTGTAAATATATATATGTATATATACTAGTGCCCGGCATAGGCCTGGTTCCAGCACCGACTTCGTCGCCGTTGGCGAGGATACAGTAATTGTTTGCCGAAGTGTTTTCCAACTGAATTTAGTTACTCTTGTAAATTACCTTCAATTAACAAATTATATTAAATATTGATCACAGGTAGGTGTTAGCTTGTATTTGCATACTGTGTAGGGAACCTCGACCCCCTTCTCAGAGCATTGCACAAGAGATTTTTTGAGCCCGATGCCCGAAAGCCCGAATTGGTCTTTCAGTCCAAGCCCGAAGCCCGATCGTCATTTTTGACAAAAGCCCGAAAATTTTCTGACAATAATAAATGTTTAAAACAGTTGGGTTCTTAACAAAAATACTTGCTGCCCATATATACAACTAATGCAGTAGGTATTTTTGATAAGGTTCGCTGAATAAAACTATAAAAATATTATCGCAAGCAAAGATTTTCTATTTTACAAATGTTAAAAACGTTGCAAACAAACGAACGGTTTAGAGAAGCTGTGTAGTTTCGCATGTCGATAGTTTATTTGAAACTTATGTACAGTACCAGATTAGAAGTACTACTAAACCTTTCACAGATGTTTTTAATGTTTGTAACAAAATCATATTCTGCACCTACCATTTATCTGTCCATTGCGTACAAAGTTTGAAGGGGCGCTAATTGTTCATACGGTTGTTTTTTTGCACTATTTTAAAACGTTAGTTTTTCGGTTTTTCGTACATAACTTTTTAAATTTCCATGTTAAAATACGTATATGAGTGGAATTCCAGCCAATTCTACCGCAGGAATTTTTTTCGAAGAAAACTGTTGTATATTAGAATAATAAGGGTAAAAAATCAAAAAAAAACTCTTTGAAAAAAAGAGAAAACCTCTCATTAAAAATAAAAGGCGAGCCTTTTTAGTACGACTTTTATTATTACACATGTATAAGCTAGTTGAAAATCAAGTGCTATTATTTCTCTTTCGCCAAACTTTTCAAACATTTTGGAAAGCAGCATTATTAGAATCCGGTTACTATTAAAGCTGAGGTTGTTGGAACAACCCTCTACAAATAACGACATTATTTTCACCCTTTCATCACAATAATAGCCCATGGGTGATTGTGAAGATACATATTTTAACTTTATTTCTAAAGCTTTATTTTTCCACAGAAAAAGCCTGTCAAACAAGCTATTATAAGTGGATGGGATAGACATCAAATAAAGTATTTTTTGAGAAAAGAATAATTATGGTAAATAAAGTTGTTCCACTTGCTACAAAAAGCTTTTCTCTTGCTTACATTTGTAAGTATCAATAGGTTTTTAAAAAAATATATAAAGTATTGGTGAAAGTTAAATCACATCTTCGCTCTTTGTTGTTGTTGTTGGTGCTGCGGTGGGTACAAATTTTTAATTGGATTATTTTTCAAAATGTCGGCTTGCTATTTAGCAATAGACAAGAGCAAAATTTAATTACCAAATTAATAGTCCCCAGCGCGAGTAGGCAAGACAATCCTATTATTTTATGCGGGGAAGAGCGAAAAAAGGAGGTAAAGTGATTTTGCGGAATGATTTACAATAATGATCCCTTTGAGCTTTCATCCTACTCTACTTACTCTCATTTAGTTGGCATTAGAAGCATAAATTGAAAAGAATTTGGTTACTTGTTTTTTTCAACCTGCTGCTCTTCGATGCTGGGGGGAGTAAAAGCTAATGTAATTTTTTTTCTCTTGTGCGTCTAATAATAATAGTAATAACCAGTCGTGTAACAAACAGGGTTACAAAAAAGACAAAAATACAATGTCGATTCTCAAAGCAAAGCACAGACAAACAGGATGGTCTGTTTTCACCCTTTTTTTCAAGTGGTTAACAAAGTTAAGCTAAACAGGGAAAAAATAAGTGGGAATCGGAAAGGACCTCAAAATTAAATTATTTTCTTTCGCATAAACTCAATTTATTGTTCATGTGAGTATAGTGTATGCTTGTTGTATGCATTGTACCCAGAGTACGTGGGCTTCTGCAAACAAGTTGTAGATTTTCCGCTATGTTTTTTTACAAAAATGTAGTAGACACTTTGTGATCAAAAGCGGAAAAAATAAGAGAAAAAGCATACACTCAACTTGAGTGGCAAATGGATTTGAGACAGGTATAAAATAAAAATAATTTTATCTATTTGTTCCGAAGTGTAAATACAATAGTGACGGGTAATAATAAAATTTTTACACTTTTTTGTCACATAATTCAGGTAGAAGACAAGGGGTTTATCATATGCCTAAGCATGCTACGCCTGGCTGTATTATTCGATTACTCTAGCGTAAATTTAAAGAAGTTTCTTAAAAAAACGTAGTCAGAAGCACCCAAGCCATAGGATTTCTTTTTATGGATTATCATTCTCATAGCATTACAAAGTCAATTTTTCCAGAAAAGATGTTGTGCTTTTGCTAATTTGACAAATAAATGCCCCTAGCAAGTTTTTTTCTGTCGGTTAGCTAGTTTTTTTGGATAAACTTTTTTTTGGCGACTTATTTTCCAATTTCTCTTTTTGTCACTTTTGCACAAACAATTTACCCCAAAATGGAAACGACAAAGGGGTGTTGCTGCTACTGCTGTTTTATCTACCTACCTACCAGAGCTACCCGACTTGGCTGGTAGGTAGATGCTCGGAAGCTCGGCAGGTAGGATTGAGAATGTCTTTTTGTACATAAAAAAATAAGACAAACCTTTTTCTTTAGATTGATAACACTTCAAAGTAAAGAAAAATAAATAATTCTAACACAAAAAAATAAATGCATATAGTCGTTCTAGTAGTAGTAGTAGTAGTACTCCATTATCATCAATGTGACATCAGTCTCTGAAATAATAATAAAAAGTTTACTATTTTTTTTCTCTCTTTCTTTCTCCCTCTCTGTTGACATAGTGACAGACAAATTGAAGTAAATATACATCTGTATGGCATTATTATTATTGTTTAAAAATGTATCAAACAAATAGGAGCAGCAGCAGCAGCAAGAAAAGCTAAAGTTGTGTTCAACTAATAAAAGTTTACTTGTCGTAAACTTGAAACATAAAACAAGTAACGTGAAAAAATAATATATTGTATTTGTGTATATACCTATGTGTAAACCTGCCTACCTGTGTAGCTAGCTTAGCGTAGTGACATATACAAAGCAATTAGTGGAGATTTGCGTGACGACTGGATTATATATAAATATATATATATATATAAAAGGTAATAATGGTTTCATGATGAAGATGTCAAACTAGTGGCATGCCAGGGCAGGCAGGTTAAAAGCAAAACTAAAATAAAAAAATAATATAATACAGCGGTAGCCACATGACGATGATGATGACTGCAAGAAAAGTGACATGTTTGCTTGCCCTTTGTGGCTTACACACACATACAGAGAAAGAGAGAGAGAGTGAGAGAATGGGAGAAAGTAATTTACTCAACCAACATATTGTTGCCGCTGCACTTACCATCAGAAAACCCACATACATTCAGAAATAGGGAAAAGAGGAAGAGAAAGATTTGCCGCAACACTTTGCCATGAAACAGTCAAACTAATATGATTAGCGACAAATGACTTTATCAAAAAAGGTCACTTTTGCTACTACTGCTGCTAGTACCACTAACATATAAGCACTCACTAGTAGTAGTGCTTGCTTTCCCTTTTACAGAAATTAGTGTAAATTTTCTCTCTCCCTCTAAAAGATATGATCAAAAAGCCGGGGGATGTTCTTTTAAAAGCGGCTCCAACTATTCTAATGCAGTTTAGACCCCGCATGGGGCATGGGACGTGTGGAACAGAAATAAAAAAAACCGTCTGAAACCACAACGTCACAGGGAGAAAAATATGAGTAATATACGACAAGGTAAAAAAAAGCCCAAGTAAAATAATATGCTGTTTAACAATAAGCACATTACTTTTTTATATATAATATGTATTAATAATAGAATATAATGCTGTATTTTTTGCATGCAAGAAATGGGGAGGAAATGTGAATTTTTTAAGAAACGAAGGGAAAAAGTGCAAAAATAAAACTCTCCAGGAGAGTAAATTGCACATGTGGTCATACATAATCATGATAACCGATATGGTCACACACACATGCACACACACAGTAGTAGAGTAGGAGAAAGGTGGAGGATTGAATATAAAAAATCAAGAAAATTTATGATAGCAAGCAAAAATAATATTAAAAAGAGTGATGTTTAGTTACGCAACTACACAGGAATTGATATAGTCATTGCATGCATGCTGGTTTATATTTATTTTTATGGGGAGTTATTTATGTACAGGCAGTGCATTTTGCTTGCTTCCTATCGCCCCATGAATGTAAACGTCGATAATAGCCAATAAAAAATATAAATAGAGCTAGAGTGTGTATGCTCGTGTTTACTCACATTTAAGTGAGTTCGCCTGTAGGATATATTTTCGGTGAAGCGTGACAAGTTGCCATCACTAATATTTAACGATACACGTTATGATGATGATCATCATCATCATCATAAATGAGTTCGCCTGTAGGATATATTTTCGGTGAAGCGTGACAAGTTGCCATCACTAATATTTAACGATACACGTTATGATGATGATCATCATCGTCAGCAGCAGCAACGGACAGGAGGAGCATGTCGTGAATGTGGGTAATTCGCAAATTTGTTATCGACGACAACAAATATGATGATGATGATGATGCCTTGTGGTTATAAAAACATTATGATGATACCCTGTACAAAAAATTTGCAAAGAAGTTTGATATTTCGTCCAGAGTTTACTTTTTGCAAAGGCGGCAGAGATTACATAATTTTTTTCACGAATGCTCCAGTAACCTGAGAGAGCATGTAAAAAGAAAGAAATGTAATGCGCACCATATGAATTATTTATTTATTTAAAGCACTTTTCTATTCCATTTCACTCTCACCATGTTTATTTTTTTATATCATCTGAAACGTAATGGCAATGTACCCGAAATGACGAAATGTTTTTTAATGTAAATTAGATGAAAAAAAACGGTATGGCAATATATCACGATATTTGAAAATAAAACTGCAAGGCAAATAGAAAATGGCAATTTTCCAAATGAGGTTGAAAATTTATGTACAATTAATGAGATAATTTGAATTCTTGATGAAAAAAATAACATTAAAAAAAATCCGCCGGCATTATTATAGGTACTATTAATTTGGAAATATTTATTTAATTAGATGACAGGAGACGACATATTTTATTTTTTTAGAAAAAAAATTATATAAATGAATCTTAAATGCATACATAATATACATACCCTTCATCATCATCGTGACAACCCCAGGGAATTGCCTAAATAATATGTAGGGTACTTAACTACTCCAATCTCGAGCAACAAAGTTGCCTTCCTTTCATCTGTTCAGCTACAACCACCACCACCACCATCGCCATCATCATCATCATCATCACCACCGTCACTGAAGAAGAAGCAACTTTTACTTTTGCCACTCCAGAGAGGCAAATGTAAATGTTTAATGAATAAACTTTCTTCTCCTTCCGCTCCAAATAGGTAGGTTGGATCCGCTTCCACCAAAATCATCAGAGACGAGAGAGAGAGAGAGAGAGAGTTTTGTAAGTTTTCTAGGGAAAAAGGAGACTGCAGGTGTGCTACTACTATACTGGTATTCTGCTGAGTAAAAAAATACACACATATATATATTTTTAGCAGCTTTCTCGTTCATAAGAGTAGTAGCCGTGTAGCATCAAAAAGTGGAAATAAATCACTACCAGTGCAAAACTCTTGTTACCGTGTGTGCGCCATTAAATAAATAATATAAATAAATACCACTAATCTCCCCAGTGCTCTTGCATTTTCCAGCAGCAGACTCTTTAATTTCTCATCTAATGCTATTTTCTATTTACATAAAAAGTTATTTCATTTTCTTCACTTTTGACATTCCATGCAGTGCATAAACTAAGCACACACACACACACGTTCGCATGTATGTAGACAGGTAATGTATGTACCTATGTACATAATAACATAATATGCATGCATGTGTTAATTTTATTTTGTGGTAATGCCCTTCTTACTTTTCAGCTCATTTATTTTCTATCAGTTGGGTAGTAGCAGCACAATTCAAAAGGTGTTGTTTTAGATGGTAGAAAACCCCTGTATTTATATTTATTACTGCTTCGATCAACTTCAACGCTACTCTGCCACCATCATCACCACCGCAAGCCCAACTCTCAGCATGACACAACACACACACAAAACAACAAACCTAGTACACTGCTTGCTGCTGCTGCTAGTATTTCTAGAGATGTAATAATAATAATAATAATAACAATACTTTTTAAAATCTACAAACCCAAATTGGTGTTGGCATTGCAGTTAATAGCGACATGACTGTAAATATAATAAATAGTAATAGCTTTATCAACAAGAGCAGAAACAACTACATATAATAATACTCTGCTTACAATTAGGTGGCAAGCTATAAATATGTTCATTAAGGTATCAAAAGCATTTTCTTCTCCCGACCTTAAACACGTAGTTAAACATAATAAATAATATGCATGTATACATATTCTATATGGAAAGGTGGGCTTAAAGTTTCTTTACATACCTTATATATATATTTAGAACTACAACAATAACAGCTTAAAAATTACGCTTGGAAGCGGTTTATATTTCTTTTTTCCAAGTCAGTAGTAGTATTCCGTTGAAAATGGTTTGTTGGTCTTTCGCTTTTTTTGCTGCTGCTGCTGTTTCCTACGACGTCGACCTCCATTCAACAAAACAACCAAAACACTTTTTGTTGTTTTTTTCGTCTTTTTCTGGCTTTCCTACTCTGCCTATTTCTTTCTACTGCTGCTGTTGATGGAAGTGGGAAAATAATTTATGGCGCTGCTGAGAAGCCCATGGTGCACATTTCTCCTCTCCTTTGCATTCAGAGGGTGGTATATGCATTAGACATGGAGCGCGTGCAACTTTACGCATATTACCGCTTTCCAATGCTGTTGCCATCACTAGCATTGCCGCCGCCGCTGCTGCTACTACTGCTTTGTCCCGCACCACCACCACCACCACCACCCCTCTGCTACTAGACTAGAGTTTTGAAGAGGAACACAACGAGTTAACGTTGTTGTGCGTTTTTTTGTAAGAAGAATAAGAAGAAGAGAAAAAAAGGTTGTGAACTTGGGAAAGACAATGAAATGTGTGTGTGTGCCTCTCCTTACAAACGTTTCAACAAGCCAGAGCATTTTCCTCCTCGTCGTCTAAAAAATATTAGTGTATTTTTACAAGCCAAGAAGCAGAAAAGAAGGAAAAAAATCCTGAAAATGTTCTTGGTGGCGCGGTTGGTGCTGTTGTTGTTGTTGTTCTGCTATGTGAGACTATTACTACTACTACTACTACTACTAAAGCTAGTAACAACAGTAGACCTCCATCTCGTAATTGTTCTATTTCTACACGCAATTTCAGTCTGCTGTGTGGAAGAACAAAGAGAAAGAAAACCGACAGTCTTAGTAGCAAGTAGTAGGAGTAGCAGTGGTGGAAGCAGTAGCTCTCTGATTTCCTATTTTCTTTTTCTCTTGCTTTCCACTTCTTATTCTTCTTCTGCCTTTTATATTCTTTTCAATATCTTTCCCCTTAGCAGCCACACACTCTTCTCTAGTGGCTCCACTCTTTCCTCATATTTTCTCAAGCAGGAAAAGAGAAGAGAATGTGAGTAAGCGAGTGAATGAAAGAGCGAGAAAAAAATGTATTACTGTTGCCACAAAAAAAACAGAGAGCGACACAAGACATCATACATACATACATGTGTTCATTGTGTGTACATACGGCTGTCGAAACATAAATATATTTTTTTTGGTCCTTCTCTCCCTCTTACTACAAGTTCATAACAGGAGCTTGGCAAGAGTGGCCGTTGTTGAAATAGTATAAGCTCGTTCATGAGAAAACGATGTACACACGCAGTGTAGATTCTTTCATTTTTTTCATGAAAAGGACAAAAAAACTACATGACATGTTGATGTTGTGCGTTGAAGAGAATATAAGTGAGATTTAGTGCAGCATTTTTTGGGGTTTTTTGGTTGGTAAGGGTTAATTTGATTCGAAAATTTCGTTTTCCAACAAAAAATATAATAACAAAAATAGTAATAATATTTTCTATACCATTTCATGTCTGTCAAGTTTCGTGTGACGAATAAATAGACATGAAGATGAGAGGAGAGGTGTTCATACAATGTTCATACACATGAGATACTTATTCTTCTTCCTCACTGTTTATTTTTATTACTATTTATTTTTCCACTCGATGATGGTATTACTTACTGCTGTATTATTATTATTATTATTGTTAGTACAGCTTGTGTGCCACGCACTCTTCACATGTCAGGTTAATATGCATGTGTATTCATTCACTGTGAAAAGAGAAAAGAAAAAGGTGAAACTAATAAAGTCACATTTTTCATAGATAATAGATAGCGTGAAGAGAAAAGTGATGTATGGATGTTTTTTAAATGAATAGAGTAGTGGTTGGTGGAAAAGTTTTGAAAGGGAACACGGGAGAAGGTATGAACAAATGTGTGTGAAAAATGGCAAGTAAGCCTTTTTTGCTTGTTGACACAAAAGAGAATTAAAAAGGAATTGAAGAGTGTTTGCAATCGAAACTTTTATTCAGACAGGATTCGTTTCTTTATAAAAACCTGGTAATAACTTTCACCAAGAGTTTTCTCTTTATTCATCGACAACATTATTGTGGTACAAATTTATTGAGGATTTTATTAGATTTTTAAAAAATATTTCTGCTCACATGCACAAATTAAAAAGTTGTTACCAGCCAGTCACAAAAATGAAAAGTTGTGAATTGCTCACAGATTTCATTGAATTTATCATTATTAGTATTATGTCAAATTGTAATAACCTCATATAATTGAAAAAGGAAACTCCGAGAAAAGGTGCACATTTTATTATACTTTGAATACTAACAGCAAACAAGTTTACTCTTTTTCTCTGCAGATGGCTAGAAAATATCCTGAAAATTGCAGCAGCATCGGCATCATCACATTTAAATAAGCAAAATAATTTGAATAAAAAGTTAACGAGATGATATTAGCGAAACTAATTTGCAAATGCTCGTTCAAGTATATTATAACTCTACTCTTACATTCCGTGCACTGCAATATCCCGTAATGTAAAAAGAAACAAAGCGTGTTGCTAAAAGCATTCAAATAGATGGGAAATTGATGATATGTGAGAAACAAAAGAGTGATATGGAGAGATGGAGAGAAAGAGAGAAGATAAACAAAAAAAAAGATGAGAGATGTGGAAAATCAAGTGGAAGCAAAGAAAATAAAAAAAAAGAAAAGTAGTTTATGTGGTGGTGGCGCATGGTTGGCAGAGTAGACTAGTGTAGTTTTCTTCACAATATCGTATCATCTTATTTAGTTTCTTTCCACGTGGAAACAGGATATCTTATTAGGAAGTCAGGTATTCTCTCTTCCAACAAGAAATTTCTCTTGAGTAATCCTTCATATCGTTATATAGTGAAAAAAAAATTGAGGAAAAAAAATAACACTCGTTTTTTCAATATCCATCCAGTTTCATTTTCGTTAAAAAAGTATGTATGTCTACTAGGTATACAATTTTCACGGATATAAAATACAATTTTTTTTCTTCTTCTTTTCCTTCAACAACGTGAAATTTCTCTACTAGCTTGTTTTATTTCGATTGTTTCTCAAATAATAGAAAAAAACAGATATGCATAATAATACATGCATGCATACATAATAAGTAGCCGTGGACTGTAGAAATGGGCTAAACGTATATACATGCATAGCGATAGAGAAAGGTAAAAAAAAGAGAGAATACAATAGCAATATGGATACATATGGTGGTATGTTGGCTGACATGATATGCTTTTATTTTCAAGTTGAGAATGGAAAAAAATGAAAGTAGAAGGAGAAAGTAAATGCCTAACTTGTTTTTATTTTATTCTCACACTTTTACACACGCACACATTCACACACATACACATACAGAAAGAGAGGGAGAAAAAAAATCTTGAGAAACCTGTGTAATCAAAAAAAGAAAGCTATTCTGCCTGCTGCTTTTGTTGCGAAACTGACAAGTAAAGAAAAATAAAACGCAGTTAAGCTAGACTCTGCATTCGGCAAGGATATTGTTGTCTATTGCTTTGGAATCTTTGATTCAAGTAGATTTAAAGTGAATGCAGGAGGGATAAAGAGAGAGAGAGAGAGAGAGAAAAAGAGTGTCTGCGTTTTTTTCATTTTGCTGTTAAGTTAAAAGGACAAAAACTTTTTTTAGGAGGTTGCATCAGCAATGTGTATTTTTTCAGTATGGTTTTTGCTTTCAGCTGCTGGATTTTCTTGAATATTGCTGAGATAGATTGATACACACAAAAAAAGTAAAACTTTTTATTTTATATTTTTTTTCGTTCAATTGTTTTGCCGATTTAAAGATGTGGAAAGTTGTGGAAACGGTGCAAAGTAAAAAAAACAGAAGGTAAGTGTCCATTGGGGGAATCATTTTCAGTTTAAACGAATGGAATGAGAAAAAAAAGAATCAAAATCTTGTGGGCTTTGGTGGATGGATACAAATAAAACAAAAATCGATACACGACAAATAGGCAATGCGGAAAGTTTTTTGCAATGATAAAATTTGAGATGGAAATGTCCAAAGGGACAATTTTCAATTAGAGTGGAGAAAAAGCAGCAGCAGCAGAGTGCAACATGTTTGCTGTAACTGTTCTATTTTTTTCCACAAAGCTTTAGCAGTCTAATTGCGGCACAGATAAAAAAATACAACGCGACGCGACGAGACGAGACCACACTGCTCTATATATATATATATAAAGATAGACGCACTGCATTCTTGTCAAATTTCCCAGCGTACCTTGCACGTTTACCTTTGGACAAAAAAAGTGTGTTGCTGAGACTGCTGCTGCTGCTGCTGTTAGGAATTTATAGGTAGATACGCGTTTACCTCCTCCACACAAAATGTGTTTTTGGGAATAAATCGACTGGTACTTACAGTCAACTGGTTAAAGGTGTTCAAAACGAGCGAAATACAAGACTTGAGCCTTTTCTCATCAAGATTGGTTTCTTTTTGTGCGTGTGCTTCTCTCTCTCTCTCTCTCTGTGTGTCTGCTTTTCCCTGGTAGAGTGTAACGAAAAGCCTAACAAAAAAACATGACTATCTACTACACTTACAGCTTCAGTCAGTCTGGTTTGCAAGCAAGTGATCATCATCAGCAGGATGATGATGATGACGATGATGATGATGATGATAGTTGTTGTAACCTATCAAGCTCCTCCAGTAACTTTGTGTGTCTCAACAACTTTTACGTAAATTACGTGACTTGACTGTATATACAAAAGAAACAGGGAAAGCAGAGTATAAAAAAGAGAAAAACGATGGCATGATGGCGGCGGTAGCAGCAGTGGTGGTGATGATGTCGGCGGTGGTGGTGGTGATGGTGTTGATAGCAGTATTGTGTACGGTATCATCGCCACCATCATCATCATCCTCAAGCAAACAGGGCCAAACAATCTGCAGCAGGACAAGAGTTATCGCAGCATTGCATCGTAGTTGCTGCTGTTGTCGTCGTCATCATCATCATCATCGTCGTCGTCATGAACAAAAAATAACATCACCAGATAAATAACAAAAAGGGAGCAACAGCAAAAGTAGAAGCAGCAGCAAGCAACATACTAGACCACATATCTGTTCATCTTGACTCAATACAACTGCAGGAGAAACCACCAAAATAATAATAATAATAGTAGTAGTAATAAATTGAATGCACTTGTCGTTTTTTGTCAACATTTTCTACCTATTTGAACCGCATTTTTTTTCTTTTTTTGAAGAAAAAATATGTGGATGCAAAATGTGACAACATGTTTATGCCTAGCTGCATGCTACTGCTGCTTTCATTTATTTTGTCGGATTTCTTCATTTTTTTTCATTATTTGTTGCTTTTTACGGATATACTTCAAGTTACGTTTTATCAACAAGCTTTTTGAAAAGTTGGCAGGATAAAGAAACTGTTGAGAGGAAAGAAATGTATTTAAATACAACAAGTGATTATGAGGTTGGTGGTGCTAAGAAATAAAACTGGTGTTTGCCCATTTATTTTTTAAGTATTTTTGTAAAAAAACTACACATGATAAAAGGGCTACTAGTAAACGGAGCAACATTTGAGATGGCTAGATTAGAAATTGTGGCAACAAGAAAAAAAAAGTAGACGGACAAGCCAGCAGCCTAGTCCAGACAAAGTGCTCTGGCTTGGCTTTGAATGAGATTGAGGAAGAAGCGAAGGGAAAAAAGAGTGGAGAAAAGAAGAAGAGTGAAGACAAAAATCTATTAACTTTTCCCTTCAAATCTGAAACTTTTCTTTTGGGTAAAAAAAATATATATGCCATCTGTCTTAATAGGTTTCCTTAAGGCACGAAACCAATATTCAGGAAAGCTGTCTTGAAGTGAAAATAAGGGGGGAAATAGAAAAGGATTTTCTTTTTAAAACTCCAAGCTGTATTCTATATCATGTAGTACAACCACCACCGAAACCAAACATCTAAACAGAAGTACACCACCAAAAAAAGACGAAGAAAGAAAGAGAAAAAAACAAGTTTTCATCTTTTCTCTTTTTTCCTTCTTCTTCTTCTTCTTGTGCTTCTGCTACAAGAAGCTTTCTCGAGTTAGTTGCTCCGCCTGCCGTGGTATCAAAAATGTATTTACACAAGCGTGTATAGATTTTTAACAAGATACACATAATATTATGAAAGATATATATAAATAAGTATTTGTAAACTTACATATTTGAAAAGTGTGTATACTTTTTTATTCCTTTTTTTCTTTCCTCCTCCTCCTCCTCCTCCTCCTGCTATGCTTGTGCCAAAGCCCACTGCATTTTACGTTCTCTTGTTCAACCAGAAGGAAAAGAGAGAGGGAGAGAGAAAAAGAGAAAACAACTATTGCTGCTTTTGAATGATTTTCTTCCATGTTACTTTTCTAATACTTTA
>JAHZMT010002255.1:0-11288 GCA_027743785.1 Sinhomidia bicolor
CATCACCGCACCGTCTTTTTTTGTGGAATTTTTATCCATCGACAAACGTTACATATATTTTTTTGAGTAGAGATGCTTTTTGCTCAGGCCATTTTTTCCCAAAAAATATACCTAGTAAGCATCATCTCCTTCTCTTGCAAAGCGGCTCCTGTTTGATATCTTCAAAAAGAGTCAAAACTGTGATCTGCCATCACATCAGACACACACAGAACATAATATTGAATTTATACATGTTGTATCTCTCTCTCTGCTCATTTATATACATGTCATCCATATGCCCATATTATATTATCAGCTACTGCCAACTTGAAATCTGTCAGTTTGCAATGTTGTTTTACGCTGTTGTTTTCTTAATATGCAAATGAAACAGCAGCAGCAACGTTGTCGGTTTCTCTTT
This sequence comes from Sinhomidia bicolor, assembly GCA_027743785.1. Taxonomy (NCBI): domain Eukaryota; kingdom Metazoa; phylum Arthropoda; class Collembola; order Entomobryomorpha; family Entomobryidae; genus Sinhomidia; species Sinhomidia bicolor. The sequence goes on from JAHZMT010002255.1 coordinate 398, forward strand.
GATGAAAGCCTGCATGCATATATATATACGTAGATAGATGACGTGATGCCTTCTCTCACTATACTGCACATTTTGTTGGAGAAAAGAAAAAAAAGAGGGGGATAGTCATAATAGAAAACATTTATTGCTGTGCACTTATCAGTACAGCTTGCCAGTGCTCGTTAAAAAGATAGAAAGAGAGAAACTTGTTCACCAGCTCATATATACAAATATCCATATTGAAATAAGCTTGCTGTTCTGGTTTTGGTAACAACTCCCCATGAGAGAGAGGAGAATCATTCCAAACATTATTATTATTTTTTTGCAAAAAAAATAAAAAATAAAAATAAAGGCAATGTGTGCTGGTGTTGGATTCCATCCCACAATTCATAATCTCTTGTTAAATAATACACACAGGCATATAATACAAGAAAACGTATAAAAGGATCACATAACCCAACCAACAAAACAAGACCGTTGAAATTGTAGACTGAAAAGCTTTACTGAATTAAACTGAATAGGATTACTTGCTCCTTTCCTTTTCTATTCCCATTACATATTTACTGTTTTTTTTTTGCTGTGATGGTGGGAAATGGGAGTGTAGGAGGAACCACATGACTGAATCACTGCACTGCTACTACTACTACTAGACATCAGTGTTGGTGGTTGCTTGTGGTCTCTGTTTTGCCTCCTCTGTGTGTAGAGAGTCTTTTTTATACTTTACTTTGCTACACGAAGGAAAAAAACAAGAGGGATGGAAAATTGTGGCGTGGTCTTTTATGCGTACATGTAGGTATGCGGGTGGTAGAGGAAGATGATCATTATGAAAAGCTTTGCATTTCGCGAAGAGTTGTAAGATTTGAGTACGAAAATTGGGAGTGAGAGAGAAAAGGCTTGAAAAAAAAGTTTTTTCTATGGTACGCTCCTCTCACAGTTTTTGTGTGGAGGAAGGCGAGCAAGAGCAGACAGATCAGGCTAGGGAGTAGTAGTAGAGAGAAGGAAGTTATATGCTAATCATTTATCTGCTTCTGCTGCTGCTGCTATTGCTGCTTGCTCTTGTTGTAGAAAAGAGAAGAATGGAAAAGTAGTAGGTGGTATTATTATAGTTGACGGTGGTGGTGGTGGTGCTGGGGCGCTTTTCAAGGAACTTTGTAGCATAATAATATTATAGAAGAGTTAACATTGTAGTAGTAGTAGTAATAATAATATATCAGTGCGCGTAGTTATCGTATCGCACAATCAACCTGATCACCAAACATTGTAACATCATTGGCGGCGGTGGTGGTGGTGGCAGTGGCGGCGGCAGGCACACAAAAGTTGGAAGAGAGCAATTTAAGTAGAGCTATATGCAGCAGACGATGAGATGCGAAAGGGAAATTATTATACGTGTATTAAGCAGGAATATGTACGTATATATATTGATGCTGGCTGATGATGACTAGTACGGACTACTACTACTACTCCGTCGACAACGACGGCGATGGTGCATGGGGTGCACATTAAGATGAGAGAAGAGAAAGAAGAGAGAGAGAGAGAGGGAATGTGGTAGGAGGAAACCTTGTGATGGATGACTGGTTTATCTCATCTGTTTCTCTAGCTTCTCTCATCAGAGAGACAGGCAGGCAGGCAAAAGCGAGCACTCTCGGCCCAGCTCTCACAAAAAAAAATCTTGCACACACACACACCACACACACGCATCATTTCAACATTCTACATACCTTTATCATATTATGATGTGCATGCATAATGTATATTGCTTACAAGAGGGAAAATGAGACGAGTAAGTGAGTGAGTGAGAGAGAGAGAGAAAAAAAGGAGTAGAGTTGGAATAGGATGAGAAATAATGTTGTTGTGGATGATGATGATGATGACAATGGTAGTGTGTGGTATGGTGGTGGTGGTAGTGAGAATATGGGACTTAGAAAAAGCTGGAGAGAGAGAGAGAATGAGTGGCGTTGCAGGCAAGAGAATTTTTAGTAAAATCTCTTTTGGAAGTTTCAGTTTCCTTCTGTATACCGAGTGAAATTGTGTAAAAGCCAGTTATTATAATACTTGTGCTGGCGGAGCCTGCCTAACAACAACTGAAATACTAGCACACCGCGAGTATAATAACATTTTGTTCTCTTTGTGGAAAATGTAATGGGAGAGGAGAGAGAGAGATAGAGAGAGAGAGAGAGGAGCACTATGTCGTCGTGTAGTATAATAATAATGTAATATAATCATGGTATCAGCAGTATAATCTTTTGCTCTGATGGAAAGCGTATATATTATGCGTGTGTGTCTGTGTGTTGTCTGTGCGGTATGGATAAAAAGGGAAGCTAAAAACAGGAACACGCTCTGAAAGGTACATTAACAAAAATATGCATGTAGATGGATTTTACAGTGTGGAAACAGAGCAAGGAACATTAGCAGGGCGTTTGCTTTCCTCATCTCATCTTTTCTCTGTCTCTCTGCCTCTCTCTCTCGTCTTTTGAAGATGAATCGTTTGTATTGTAATCGTAGTGGTGATGGTACACAAGAAAAAAAATCTTTTATCTGTGACTACACCACACTGAATATGTAATAATATACTATAGGTAGCTATATACAAATTCATTTGTCTACCAGATAATAGTATAGAATGTTGGATAGAGGAGTAAGGTGCGTTTTCACAATGTTCTCTGCTGTTGTGTGTGTGGCATCATCATGAGAACGATGAGCATGGTTTATTCTGAAAAGGGAGAGGCACACACACAGCTACTCTAGGAAACGCAGCAGAAAAAAATGAGAGAGGTTGGAGGATGGTGGATGGAGGAGAGAAGTGCAAGGGAACGTCATTTACTTTACTCTTGTGTCTGCTTGACTGGCCTGACTCCTCCGTCTCGCTCTCCCTGGCAAAGGTGTCCAACACTTCAAAGAATAATAATATCGCTCTCCGACTCTCTCTCTCTCTCTCTCTGCTTGGCTACGCTTTTGCTCCTGCTGCTCCTGTCTCATACGATACGATGATGATGATGATGCGAGAGAGAGGCTTGTTTTGTTTCGCATCTTTTCTCTTTACTTCTTTCTCATCTTATGACGACTCCAATAATATATAATGCAGTTGTGTGTGAGGAGTGTGTGTGTGTGTGTGTGCTCGTCTCTGGATTCAAGAGAACTCCCTTTTTTTCTGTTTCAACTTTTATGAGAGTTCCATATGTTCCCCTCCTGCTGCAAGCTTCTTCTGTCATTATGAATCTTTTACGTCGCTTAATGATTTCAGGCATTTCTCTCTTTCTGTCTGTCTTACGCTATTTCATTCCCTCTCCCTCTCTTATGAATTCTTACTTCCTCTGAAATATGAAACACACACATTATCATTGCCTGTTGTGTCGCTGCTCCGACTAGAGTTTCTTGCACCATCACCATTGCTCCTCTTGTTGGTTAAAGTATTTTTTTCTGTGAATTCGATGCACCATCCGTATCTATTTTTGTTTTATACTGTTTTCCTCGTCCCCTATCATCATTATTATCATGTAGGTTGAAGTTGATCTTGATGATGAAAATTATCATTATAGTTGTTATTACCATTAGAATTGAAATCAATCTTAATTTGATATTTATACATGCACACGCCTAAATGAAGCAGCTCCTACACTTTTTGAAACGGATATTGTTATAAAGTGAAAGAATATATAGGTATATATATAGAGTCATTTGAGTTAATACAATAATATTCGTAACGTCAGAAATATAATAATGATTGGGTTTCCTCTCCCTCGACTCACTCTCGCTCCCTTTTTTCTTCCTCCTCCGGACGAAATGATTGGAAGCAATTAACATAAACGAGTGTATTTTATATAACATTTGTAAAGACTCTTTTTATCGACTAGGTGATTCTGGGACAGTGAAAGGAAATTATTGAAATAGGCTGAGTGGATTCACAGAGCTTGTTCTTTGTGCGCTCCCAGAGAAAAGAAAGCATGATCAAAGGATTGAATGGTGATTGTGCTGCGGCGGCGGTGGGTGAATGGAAAATGCTATTATACTCATCGCAGTTCGCAACACCGTGTTTTATTTTATTTTTTTATAGAAAGCAGCCAACAATCCTTGTAATGTGGTTGAAGTAAGTCCTTTGATACGGTTGACTTGTCTATTCAAAATAAAAAGAGGAATAAATATTGTCACTGGCGCTTGCTTTAGGCTGCAAAGTCGTTGTCGTTGTCGTCGTCGGATGATGATGATGATTGTCTTGTGAAGTGATGAAGGGGAAGCTTTTCCTTTGGTTTTATAAGTATAGATTATGTATAGTTGCATTATTTAAGCAATTGACTTTGAGAGCTGGAGGGCTGTTGGCTTCGTCAGAAAAGTTTTTCTCTATAAATATATAAATAAATGAAATCTGACGCAGAGTAACCATAAGCATGTCATTAATTTTGACTTTATCAAAGCATTATTACAAAAAGGAGAAAAGTGATGCGGCCCGATGATTGGAACTACAAAGAAGATACTACTGATGTTGCTTCTGCTGGGTTAAAATAGGATGGTTTTTTTGTGGGTAGAAATAAAGCATCGACTACAAAAAACTTTATGATTTTTTAACATTCCGGAAATATATTTCTGAAGAAAAAATATCAATACCCTCATCAAGACATATATATTACATCACATAATATTTACTCAAAAATAATCCTATCTGTGGGGTTTTTTCAAAAGATTCCGTGTTTTTATTTATTAAATATTAAAGATGAGATGATGATAAACCTGCTTGTGTGCACTTTGACACGTTTTTTATAGGGAAAGGGAACTGTTTTTTATTCTCCCCTACTTGATACTTGTCTTGTTTTCATAATTAATAGGATCTCTTTTTACAAGTAGGCAGTTGGTGCTTCACCGTTTCACATTATTAAGTTTATTGTGCTGTGTGTGGCATGATTAAAGGAGGAAAAGAAAGAATTATTACTTTTATGCCCTTTGTATACCTAAAAATGCCAGCTGTAAAAATATATTGTAGTGTTTGTTGAAAGTGTTGAAATTGGACTCAGACAAGCAGTTTATGTACAAATAGGAGCACAAAAAAGAAACACCGATGTAGTTTTTTCCTTCTTTCTCGTCTACTACTACTACCTATTTAAGCAGGTTGCCCAGTCATTAAAAACTAACCTTTATTGTATATGCATATTGCGTTAAATGTTTGCTGAAATAATACATGTACATATTATACAACTCCTGAAAATAAACAGACATTCAGCTGAAGTAGACACCAGACAGTCTTAATTTGCAAAAGCACATGTTGAATAAACGACTGCCTACTTGCCTGCCTGTACCTACTTTGGTGTGTGTTTGTGTATAGAGAGAAGCTTGTGGTTTAGTTATAATTATGAGGTTTTGATTTTCTTCATTTGAAATGGAGCCAGTTTATGTACAAATAGGAGCACAAAAAAGAAACACCGATGTAGTTTTTTCCTTCTTTCTCGTCTACTACTACTACCTATTTAAGCAGGTTGCCCAGTCATTAAAAACTAACCTTTATTTTATTGCATATGCATATTGCGTTAAATGTTTGCTGAAATAATACATGTACATATTATACAACTCGTGAAAATAAACAGACATTCAGCTGAAGTAGACACCAGACAGCCTTAATTTGCAAAAGCACATGTTGAATAAACTGCTGCCTACTTGCCTGCCTGTACCTACTTTTGTGTGTGTTTGTGTATAGAGAGAAGCTTGTGGTTTAGTTATAATTATGAGGTTTTGATTTTCTTCATTTGAAATGGAGCCTTTTACAAACTACTCCAAAAAGTTTTTGTTTTCACACCACCACCACCACCACCACCATCACCACCAACCATCATCATATCATATTGGCTTATATACATACATACATTCAAACCCAACTTGGTTTCTAATGAAGCATAACTAAAGTTTGACCACGAAGTGGTAATAATAACGCAAACACAACTTGTTCTTCTTCACAGAAGCAGACAAAAAAGGTTTTATTGCGTGCTAAAATGAATAAAAATCCTAATCCCTTTCTGGATTTGGCATTGTGCACCCCAAAGTACATAACCGTGTCTCTCTCTTGCTTGCTGCTTTTGCTACTCACACAAACAGTAATAATAATAGTAATGACTATTAACCGTGTATAGGCAGAGAAAAAGAAGTGGAAGAAGAAGAAGGAAAAAAATGAAAAAGTGAAAGTAAAGTTGTTTACCATATGATGATATCGCTGCTGCTGCTCAGTGCTACTCTCCCACAAGAAGAGGACGAATGATGCATTGCATAATGGCATGCTTTTTTTCGTATGCAAAGAGAGAAGTTGTAGTAAATGACTTTGAAAAAAATATATACATGCCTAATAATAATAATAACAATAAAATTTACGTACCAATGTTTCTTCATGGCCATGAATAGGTACGCTCACACAAAAGTAAACCGCACCAGAGTAGAATGTTTTTTTTTCTTTCCTTTTTTTTCTTAATAGATAAAAAAAGTCAGGCCCACTTGGCTGACAGTGACACATTGAAGTTAGCAATGAGTTGGGTGGCAATGCTGCTCTCTGTCTAGTGAAGTTGTTGTAAAAAAAGTACAAGAAAAAAATGTATACGAATTGAGCTGCAACTTATTCTGGCAGCAGCAGAAGCAGTGAGCACTAACAAGTAAGCAGCAGTGTGTGTGTGTTCTGCCATTTCATAATCATTATTTTTCTGTAGACAGAGAGAGAGAGAGAGGAGATGAGAAGAGAAGAGAAAAAAATTGCGGGTCTGGCTGGACTAAAATGAGCTCCTTTAACACAAAAACCTGACGTCATATTTTTTTTCCTTTTCCATCATCCATGCCATGCCACACAGTAAACTTTTGGTATTTCGAGTTGCGTGCGTGCTTGCTTGTGTATGCATCTATTTACGTGTATGTATGTATCTACACAAACATGTTGTTTGTTGTGCTGTACGTACGTACAAGTGTTACCTTGTGGAGAAACAAAAATGCAGAGAGAAAAATAAATATATATTATCTAATAGGATATGCACAGCTTTGTTGGTGCGATGATGGGGAAAGATGAAAGATAGATGAGTGTTCTTCTCATCTTTGCTCTGAACAACAACAACTACTACATTATTATTAACTACTACTACTACTACTACTTGTAGTACTAGTCTAGTTGTACATGTAGACTTGATGTGATGTGGGCTTACTTTTTTTGAACTACTTTAATATGTTAGTGCTTCATCTTCAGTAAATAAGTTTATTTACTCGCTTCCAAAAAAATGTGAAAGGCAAAACCTCTTACTAGTACTAGCTAGGTGTATATACCAAGTAGTATGGTAATAATAATAATAATAATAATAGGCCATGTATTTAACCACGCCAAGCCACAACAAAACATTTTTGTATAATACCCAGAGCCAGAAAAAAAGCCCATAAACAGAAGTACATGAACATTATACCACTAATGGGAGGGTATAATTGACTCCATTTTTTTTTTCTCTCTCTCTCTCTTTCTCTTGCATCACTACTCACTACAGATTAACCTTTTCCCAAGTCATCATCATCAGTCAATGTGATGGAACAAAAAAAAGTAATGGTGGTATATAAATGATTGTAACAAGCACTAGGTAACTTTTTAGTGGAAAAACACTGAAATTACTACTCAAACTGCTGTGGTTCTGTGAGCTCTTCTCTCTCTCTTCCTCCCTCACGGTTGTGCTTTTACTACTTCTATGCTTTTGTTTTTTATTATTAGCGGGTTGGTGGCTGCTGGTATAAAATCGGCTTAATATATTTGTTGGATTTTTTTTCTGAAATGGTTTTACGACAAATGAACATTTGATGGATTTGATGGTTGAAGATAATATTTTACAAGGTGATTGAAAGTGTTGATGTTCAAAACCGAGAGAAAAGCAGAAAAGATGACAGGCAGGAGGAGTAGTGACATAAAAAGTTGAAAGAAAAATTATTGAAATGTTTTTTTCCTGACTGTCGTTCTTTATCAAAGCGTGTTTGAAAGGTTTCATCATTTAAATTTCTATCATTTGCATTCACCTTGATTTTGTTTTTTTACCTTTAGAAAAGTTGAAAGTTTTTTTCCGCTTGTATGATGGAAGCTTTTGAAATAAAGTATAAAATAATAATACTTTTTTTACATAATGTGATGGACGTTTGTTGTGTAAAACACAACTTGTAAAAGGGTACAATATTTATGTGTGGTTAAAGTGGCCGAGAAAATATGCTGTGACGTGTGCATGTACATGTACATGTTTTTCAGGTAAGTTGTATGATGAGTCCAATTTTCCATGATTTTAATCTTGTCACTACAACTCTTCTTGTTACACATTTACCAAACAACCATTCTGTAAAAAAATCCAGAGTGTCGTAACATGTGAAATAATACTACTACTACACACGCCACAAAAACACCACATATTATGATGATGATCACCGTCATTGTAAAAAGAAAAGTTTGGAAAAAAATATCATTTCGAAACAAACCCGCATACTTGAAATAGATGGATTAAATGCATTATGTAAGCAAGCATAGCATTGCATTTTGGGAAAAAGTCTATTTTCCTTTTTAACTTGTTATTTAAAAAAAATAATCGTATATACTGGAAAGTGCACACGAAATTTTTTTTCTGCTCTATCTACAACTTTAAGTGTCTTTATTAGATACATATTATATACATACATACACGCATTTATTAGGCACGTATAAAAAGTAAAGGTTACTGAATGAGTTTAAAGTAAAATCAGCATAAAAAAGAAAGAAAAAAGACTTTTTGCCTCCCAACAACTTCTTTAGCACCACCAACTATTTCACATAGTCATCATCATCATCTTTTCCTTCTTCTTCTTCAGCCACGTCTTCTCACATTTCTTTTTTTTTTCTACTGCCTTTTTTCCTCTCTCTGAAAAAAAAAAAAAGACTTTTTGCCTCCCAACAACTTCTTTAGCACCACCAACTATTTCACATAGTCATCATCATCATCTTTTCCTTCTTCTTCTTCTTCTTCAGCCACGTCTTCTCACATTTCCTTTTTTTTCTGCTGCCTTTTTTCCTCTCTCTGAAAATGAAAGGAATGACGATGTCAGTTAAAATACCAAGAGTGCTGTTCTCGCTTCTTCTTCTTCTTATTCTCTCTTTCACAGTCCTTTTATTTTTTTTATCAAGTGCACTAGAGATAGATACATGCTAAAACCTTTGCTTAAAGCGGCGGCAGCAGCAGCAGCAGACGTATAATCTTGATGGTGATCATCATCATCATCATCAGTATAGTCACCAAGATAGAATGATAGTTTAACTCTTGCAGTTGAGAGTTTTTTTAGAGCAAGAGTTAAAACAAGTGAATGGTGTGCGGAGCGAGTGTGAGTGAGTGAGTGAGTGAGCGAGTAAGAGGAACACGACTAGGAAGAAACCCACAGAGACAAGTTTAAGCTTCACCAGGATCATTAAAGTTTATATACGACTCCCTTGAATACATAACATCAGCATCATCATCATCATCATCAGCACAACCGTGCAACTCGCTGCCTGCCTCTGCTTTAGTTTCTTTCGCCTTTTTTTTCTTCTCAGTCAAGCTGAAAAAAATCCCACACCACACACACCCGTGTGCCATGGAGCACCATTTGAAGCAATGTCTTACTGCTTGTCTGCTGCTGTTGCCTTGCTCCTTTTTTCCTGCAATGAAGTGCAGTGGAGTAATAATCATAAGAAAGTAGTCTGAATTCTTTTAAAGGAGCAAACTAGTGGAGTGGGTAATGATAAGAGATAGAGAGAGTCCGAGAGAGAGAAAAAAACTTGACATCATCAGCATTGTCATTGAACTTTGAAACTATAAAATGCATAATAGTTTGAATAGTAATAGAATGCAGTGGTGATGGTGTGGTGGTGGTTTGTAATGCAAGAAGAAGTACACGTATATCACTATCACCAGAGCCTCCCCCTGTTACTAATCCTCACTTTTTTAAGCATTCTGATTGTGAGTGTTGTACTCATTGTAGTAATAATATAAAAAATTGAGCATATCTGCATTTTTTTCGGGAGAATAGTATACTATTTCAACGTTTATTTCATTCACGTGAATACACTTTAGCATTTTATAGTGGCAACTTGAAGTAAAAAAAAAGTATTTTTTTTGATTTTTTACTTGTGAATTCTTACAAGACCGACGTGTAGGTATATATGGTATTTATCTGTCTTCTTTAAAGTTTGTCGTAAAAGAGCAAGCAGAGAGAGAGGGAGAGAGAGAGAGAGTTGGCTATAATGACAAAAAGAAGAGGGAACTGAAAAGTGAGCAGTAATTACTGCTAAGCTGAAATGAGAACATATTATAAAACATTTAATCACTTTTCTAATACCTTCTACTACACAACTCCAACTCCAGATAGAAAAGAAAATACAATGCCGCCACCAGCACCACCACCGCCACTACTCTTTTTCATCCTACCATTCTTCATCTCATCTTCTCGTCGCTTTTTATTAACGCGGAAGCAAGCAAGGGAACAACAATAAACAGAGAAGAATGAGGATTTTATTTAGCTTTGGGTGATGTGGTGCGGTGTAAGTTTTGTTGCTGGGCTGGTATAATTTTCCGTGTTTGCCAGCTGTAATTAAAGGGAAAGTCCGCTCGTCGCTTTGCTCTTTGCTACTACGCCCAGGTCTGCCTTCAAGGTGGATTACGTGATGCTCTCTGGCTAAAGGCAGAAGCTTTTTTTGTTGTGAGTCTGAGAGGAGAGAGTGTACACACGTTGATTACATAGTTTCAGCGGTGTGGAGCAGTGGTGGTGGTGGTGATGATGATGGTGTGTGGTGTTTGCATGTGAACATGCCTATTAAGAGGCAGGAAAGCAGGCAGGGAGAGTGGGCTTGGACTTTTTGGATTTGCTCTTTTTTCACAGTCTGAATAATATACAGCATTTTAAAACGGGGCTCTCTTTGCAGTTTGAACGAGCG
>JAHZMT010002256.1:0-17103 GCA_027743785.1 Sinhomidia bicolor
ATAGTCGTTAGAATGGTTACCGGTGATAACATTAATACAGCACGGTCGATTGCAACAAAATGTGGCATTCTAGCACCCGGTATACCCTTTTACTATTTAAACTCTTCAATTTCCCTTGTCAAGTACTACATAATTACAAGTATATAATGCGTGCTAGGTGATGATGGGATAATTCTTGAAGGGAAAGACTTCAATCTAAGAGTTCGAGATGAAAAGGGAGAGGTAAGTCAGGCTTTATTAGACCAAGTTTGGCCCAGACTTCGCGTGTTAGCACGATCCTCTCCTACTGACAAGTATACTTTAGTCAAAGGAATTATTGACTCAAATGTATAAAAAAAATCAACATTGTGTATGAATATATGATCAAGTATACCACACATTCGAATATCTGTAATAATACAGCGTTTTCTATTGAACATAGATCACAACAGGAAGAGAGGTAGTGGCCGTCACAGGAGATGGAACCAATGATGGACCAGCCCTCAAAAAGGCAGATGTTGGTTTTGCAATGGTAGAATGATGTATTTTTAACCGAAAAATGGTATTATTTAGCCATCACAAATTATTGCAAAAATTGTTTTTATGAGTTATAGGAATGTCAGCATTTCAATTAGTTGTAGTATTTATTTTACTGTTTCACGGTACGACTCGATTTTAATTTTACAAAATGTCGCGATATAAGGTGGATGTCAATTTTGACACTTTTTATATTTTTTACTTTCACAAGGACCAAAATTGTTAGGCATGCGCGATGGATCTCATTCTAGTGTTCCCTCTGAACACTTGACCATCCTTTTTAATGGATTTGTTATTATGACTCTGACCAATGAGGTTAACTGCAGAAAAATACATGGTCAGCGAAATGTCTTCAAGGGAATTTTTGCTAATTCCGTTTTTGTTGCAATAATGATAACAACTGTTATATGCCAGGTATAATTCACGTTGAATTTTCATTTGGTCATAGATTACTTGTTTATCATGGTTCAAAAGATACCATACATAGAATTGTACGCTGCATTTTATGTTTTTTATGACAGGTTGTAATTATATTTATTGGTGGTCGTGCCTTCTTTGTGAAACCTTTGATCGTAGAGCACTGGGCAGTGTGCGTTATGTGCGGTGCTTTGTCCTTGGTATGGTTTCAAATTGTAACCGCATATCCATCTAGGTTTTTTCCGGATCTGAACAAGTACATTCTCTGACATTATGCTATATTATGCATTATTATCAGGCATAATATTCAATAAAAAGTTAAAATTAATTACTTATTTACAAATAAGGTTACTCACAGCTTGTCTCGGATGCTTTTCTAAAAATAAGAAAAATGATGGTGATAACATCGGCGCAACTCCAAACCCATCTAAAACTACACAGAACGATAAAACTGTGTGGGCCGAGGGAGTCACTAGGCTGCATACTGATGTAATTATTGTACAAGCTTATATAATTATTATTATTTGAGTGTTTTAACAGAAATGGTTGGATTTGTGCAGGATGCTGGAGTCACCGTGAATAAAGTCAGTAAACATTCGAATAAGGCTGAAGATGCCGTTGAGAGCGATCGTGTTGATACTGATGTTCCAAAGCTGCCTCGTAGTAGTGGACAAAACAAGGTTACCGTTGGATTGGCCTCTACCTCAAAATCCAATGTGGGGCCAATGGGTGACAGAAATTCCCCCCAGTTTGCTCATGAACAAGAATTCATCCTGAAACCGGAACAAGTTGCTGTAATTTTACCAAAGGAATTAAAGCTCACTGAGAACTCTTGAAGACTCAAATAAGTAACTATTTTGTTGATGTACATGTTAGACGTTAAGGGACTGAACTGAGTCGTAATAGTACATATTTATATATCTGTCGAGTGTAAGTTGTAAAAATAATTATTAACTATTAAAATGGTACGAGAAAACAAGTAATTTTCAAAATTAAATTGCACAAGTGACCAAATAGTAAAATTTGATTGATAAGATCAAATAATGTTGTGTTCTATTTTCATTTTGTTTTCAACCTGCTCTAGGTAGTTTAATAAATGCATTTTAAGAATTTACATGTATCCTACTAACAAGCCTTGTAAGCCTTGTTTCAACAAAATCGGAACCATTTTAAAATTTTATCATATCCAATCTTTCAATTATATCATATAATACATTCTACAACTTGCATTCCTGTTATATCCTATTATGCAGAATAAATAGTACATATTTCAAAGAAAATGTTGGCATCCACTAAAAAGTTCTATACATATATACAGGCATCTTGATTGCGTGCAAACCTGCCTGAATTTGAATTTTTATCGACATTTCGATTCAACATTTTATCGTATTCGTATCGTATTATAAGTATGCATTAAAAATGAAATGTATATGCAAGTATTAAAAATTAAGATTTTCACTTTCGTTGTCTGGCACTCTGATGTAAATGTGATTCTGCTGATAAACATTTCTTTTTATGAATACCAAAGAGCGTATTATATATGTGGGCGTTGTTGTGGGGCATTATCATAAGGGAATGACCATTGTCGCTACAATTCTACAGGTCGTAGTTTGGTCGCAATACCCTAATACAAAATGTTCATATTGCTTGTTTTTTTATTGCAAAATTTTGTCATGTTCACTCATTATTACTGGCTCTATGATATATGCAATCTTCACATTTCAAGGACATTTTTCCATTAAAATGTTTTTCTTACAAATTACATATTTTCAAAACCATTTTGAGCATATCAAATCATTCATTAAACTTTTTTGATTTTGTAGAGTGCATACTTCATAGAGACTTTTAAATTTTCTGAAAAGTATAAATTGGTATTCGGTCTATTGACATTATGTTTCCATCCATATAATTTTGTTGAATACTTGTGTACATACACAAATCATTCGTCGCAATATATATTCATACATATGAGCCTTTTCAAATTGTCAAATCGTGTCAATCAAATTCCTTCACTTTCAAGATTTTTTCAATTACCATTTTGACCAATTGAATGGCAAAGATACATAAAAAGATATATAACTACATATTTTTCTCAGAACTATACATTAAGTATTATAATAACTTTTACATTTTTTCAGTTTTATAGGTTGTGTAATGAAATGTTTAAAATAGGAAGTAGTTGGTACATTGTAAAGAAGGGTCCTTCTAAATGGCAGTAGTTTACAGGTGTTTTGAGAGTTGATCAGAACTGGGACGAAAATGAACAAGGTTCAAAATCTTTATTTGTAGAAGCTAAATTGTACACAAAATTTGAGGTTAATTGGACCATGGATGTAGGAAGTAGAGTATGGATGGACAGACTGACCAACAAAACTGATAAAATATCTATCACCAGCCGTGATTCCTATTGAATAAACATTTTATTCAATACTTTCAAAATTTAATACTATATATAAGCAAACGGTAATGGTAAAATAATGGTGGCTGCACATCCATCATTATACACGTGTGTACACTTATGTATTTTCATGTTCCAGTCAGTCCCTATATTTGACTTTTACATTGAAATAATAGGATATGTTCTTCCTTGAGGAAATGTATAGTTGTGGTCGTTTCATGGCTTTTCTATTTTTCAAACACTTTTTTTTACCATGCATGCATACAATATTTGCAATATTTATCATGTTTTAGGACAAGCTCGGAATCAATTTTTTGAATATTTTATGACGTATGAATAGCATAATGTTATTTATGTGTTTTTTACTACTTATTTTGTAGTACGTTAGTTTCATCCACATTTAAAATCATTCTATGTGTAGTGTAGTTAGCATAGACAAGTCTGCCAATATTTTGCATCGACAAGGTCCAGAGTAATTTTTATGTGGTTTTTAATAGTGCGCCTTTATGTCGTGTCATGTCAGATTATAGTTGTCGTAAAAGTGAAATAGTCTAATTGTAAAATTCTCATCATGAAACGCGCCTGGTTTGTCGTTATACGCATTTTTCGCTTGTTTGACAAAATTGTCACCTTGCCCATACAATATAACCCAGAAACTGAGATATTTTTCACAAGCTCTAAACTCCGTGGCTGGTACCTTGGTTGTTTAGGTGTGTTCACTTTTCTCTTTACCGCAATGTACAGACTTTTGTGCGAATTATATTTTCCCGAACGCAACAAATTTTTGGGATTTGACCTAAGAGCCTCGTTTTCCTATTCCCTTTGTCTTTTCGTGTGCGCTGAAATAGCAGTTTGCATTTGGACATGTCAAGCGAAACGGTACACCATCATTACAGTTTTAAATAAACTTTTGGACATGAGCAAGAAGCACAATAATTACTGTAAGTATTACTCTTATTTTTAACACCCTTTTTTTAACATTACAATAATTTTACTACAAAATTTTCAATATATTCGTTAATTATTTTCCAGATCCCGGAGACAGGATTAATTTTATTTGGTTTACTTTCGACACGGGGGCCACCGTCAACACTATTGCAGCCGTAGGTTTCATGACATTTCCTTTTCTTGCTTGTGTTCTACCAATCGTTAGTCAATCCGATCCTGCGAGTCACATGGCAAGACTGATCATTCCCCACGAGAGTCGTTTGAAACAAACCGTACTAGCAGCAGTTCTCCAGGGTTCCGTATGTGCTTTTGGAGCAATGCCTTGTATTCAAATTCTTCAAATGCTAACTGTCTGGGTAGTAGAATTTTGTGGGGTGATGGGAGAAGCAACTACTATTCATAACCCTTGGGTAGCCCTTCAACTTCAAAAGCTAAACGCTGTTCACAACCACATGATGAAGTGGGGCAAAGTAAAAACCGAAAAGAAAACTTTCAGAGTAAAAGATGGAGTGAATTCGTCTGTGGTGATTCCCATGCGCATAATTCAAGAAGAAAAACAACCCGAGGGTCTTAGATCCTTTATGCTGGAACGAGTAGCAAGAATGCGTAAGCGTCACCGCGCTATTATGAGATGGAAAAGTGCTGCATACAAAATTGTATGTTTTCGTCCCAGTTTGATGCTCCATCGTCAAATCACCGTATTGAACAGTGTCGCTGGAGGTGCCCTTCACGTCTACATTCCAGCCTTGATTCTTGTCGGCATGTGCCTTATAGTTTGTTGTATATTCTTCCCGATAAGATTTAATCCTCCGTGGATGGTTACCTTACCGTGTGCAGTGATTGCTATTTCTGTGAGTGGCATATTGGCCTTTCTATTGCCGGCTGCAGCGCTCGTGGCTAAAGTTTCCAAACGCTACCATCGCTTTTGGAAGCAGAGACTGCGAACGTCTTTAAATAGAAAACAACTTCGCTCATGCCGACATATGGCAATAGGATTGGGCTCTTTTTCATATTTTCATGAAGGTACCTTACTCCTTGTACTTCATATTATTTTTACGTACCTGGGAACACTGTTAATTAACTTTAGTTAGGTATGCATTTCTCGTGCCATAATCCACAAAAGACTTTATGCTTGTTTTGACAAAGACTGAAAAAATATGCTGTTGCGTATTATTTAATTAATAATTAATATGTATTTATGTATGTATACGATCCTGCAAATTAAATTTGTAAATGTACGTATCGATTTATTTATTTTCCGTATTAGTCATTCAGCATATCATCATCATACTATTTTAACTACTTTGTGAAACTACTTCAGTATACAGATTATTATTTTAAATTATTAAAAAGATTTAGTTTATAAAATATATAATATTTGTATTTAACATTGGGTCATCATAAACATAAAAAGTAAACCTCTTACAAAAACACAGCAAGAATGCGTAATTTTAAAATGAAATAGCGTATTTTTTTAGCTTACATACTTACACAAGTATGTAAAATACTGACAAGCAAAATGCTCCGCAATGATACTCAGAGTTTCGACATAACATATTTAAAAATTGAAATTGGCATTTAATATTACTTTACTGTTTAACAGTTTTTAAGATGGCTAAAAAATACACGATCTATATTCAAATCGATACTGAATACAGAATAAAGTGAAAGTCTAAAAAATATTTTAAAGTTGTAATGTTATTTGGATTTTCGACTCGGTCTTGACTTTAATCTCGCCTGGAGAGTAAGTAGAAGTCCTGCCAGAACATCGTGGTTATGCAACTTTTTCCCAAAGATAAGTCTTCGCACAGAGTCGTCGTAAGTTAAGAGAGCTACCATATTTTGTAACAGAAAACCTTGGCAGTATTCCAGCAGTTGCACAGCGTTGTAAACCTGTTATTATTAAAGAAGGCAAATATTGATTTTATGACGCTTTCCTTAAACCTACTAATAAAAAGGCTGAAATAAGTAGGATTAATGTGCTTGCTGTTTAAATTAAGTGTACCTTTGCGTGTATGTACAATGAAACGATCGATTCCGTATTGACCATTTGTGAACACCTAGCTTCACAAAAGTGAAGAAGCCCGTCTAGTTGAAAAAAGTTGGCGGCTGCCATTAATTCAAGAATATCTTCAGATTCTGTGTGACGAATGACATCACAACCGCCGTTGTAAAGATATTCCATCACCATCTGAAAATTTAAATTAAAATTAAAATTTACTATGAAAGATGAAGAAATGCATACACTAGTAGGCATGTTTCGGGTTTACTTACCTGAAATATATGATATCGTATATCGTTAATTTGTAGAACAGGAGTACTGTTAGACTCTGGGGCACTTTTGAGCATTGACTTGAATCGAGGCGAGGATGTGACAAGGACAATCTTATGCGCGTAAAATACACGTCCTTCCACTCTAAACTGGACATCCGAAAGTTCTGGGTTATTGACGTATTTTGGATCTATTCGGGTTCCATTTGAGAGACAGTTGTCCCTGATATCTTTGATGGATTCACGACCGTAGCAAGTTTGAAATATATCCGCAAGTAAAAGTGTTGTGCCTTCATTCTGTATCAAAGAACATCAAAAATGCATTATTATTGAAGTGCTGTGTTTGAAGCAGTCCATTGTAAAATGACCTATTCAATTGAAGGTAGCAATATACATACATACCTTGCTATTTCTAAAAATCGCAAATAGTAAAGGCAAACAATCCTCTACAAAATGACCCTGCGAAGCATCTTCCATCGGTAAAATTTGCAGACAGTCTTGAAGCAACTGATCTACAATTGGTTCACATCTCAGCTCATGTGCCGTACTCAGCGCATTCACCCAACAATGTAGGGTCCAAGGAATTCCAACGTTTCTTAAATCTAGAGTAATTTCTAAATGCCCATTCTCTGAGCTTTGATACATGGCCTCTTGTAATACTTTGATTTGGTTCTTTGTCAATAACTTGGTTTCATCTGGAATTCCACTGCTGTTTCGACCATTATTCAAAATTCCAGATGCGGAATTTGAGGTTGAGGTAGAATTGTTCAAAACGGTGCCATTGTTGAGGATATTTGGATTGCTGTTAGTATGATTATTGCTACTGTTTAGACTGCTGTTGCTGTTTTTGCTAATGCTAACACCCGAACGAGCTTGTTGAGCTTGTACCCCTTCGGCCAAGATCTCTTCCAAGGAAAGCACCTCTTTCGAAGGAGATTGGTTGTAAGGATGAGAGAGGAGTTTGTGGACAAGTGTACGATGACCGTGGGAAGCTGCCACTGATAAGGAACTGAAAATTCAAAGATATGAGTTAAAAATCTATTTAAAAAAATCTATCTCTCCTTTTCGTCTTTTCTCTATTTTACATGTTATATTAACCCTTTTGTTTTACCTGAAACTTCCACGTTGAGCAGAACCTGTGTAGCAAAGAGAGTCCCTTACAAGGGTACACATGAAAGGATTTGCACCATAACTTAAGAGTAAAGAAACAACTTCCATATTTCCAGTTGCAACTGCCACTTGAAGCGGTGTTTGCGTCGATTTGTCTTCACTGAGTTTCGCACCACCTTCTACATTGCAACCTTTTTCCAGTAAAGTCTGTAGTAAACAAACATCATAGTTTATACTAAATATAAATTTTTGTGTTCTTAATCATTATCAAATACCTAAATTGTAAAAGTTAAAATACTGCCATACCTTGACTATTGCCGCATGACCCATCAACGCACCAAAAGTCAACGCAGTCCAATGCTGTGTTTCGTTGTTCGCCTCTGGAAATTTAGGAATGTTAGGAGGTGTTTCCATATCTGGATCCGCTCCCGCCTCTAGTAGTACACGTACCATATTTTCTTCTCCACGAATACTGGCCAATATCAGTGGCGACAAACCTGACTCGTTGAATGTATTCGCTTTTGACGGTGGCATTAGAAGTAGTGCTTGCGCCACAAGATCTGATCTTCCGGAAGTCAGCATTTTGAATGCCAAGTCAATTTTAAGCCGTCGATTGCACTCAAATTCGTCCATTGAGCGACGAGGCCACGAAAACTCGTCAGTTCTACACATTAATTAAAGTAATATTAGGTTCTTAGATTCCTTTAAAATGAAAATCTTCATTTGAAACACTTACCCAATTAATCTCACAGGACAGTCAATTCCAGGTAGCAACAATCTCGCCGCCTGCATCACGTCGTCCTTATCCACCAACCCAGAATGTCTATGGTCTGCATGTGCAGCGGCAACCCGAACCCACTCGATCAACGGTGGAAGCACAATAAACGGTCTTTCGTAAACCAACTCTTGAACTGGCACCCGGGATAATTGCTGCTGTTGCTGTTGTGGGGACAAATGGTGTCCTTGTCCAGGTTGGTCACCATGTCTAGTCCCCCCATTTCTTCCCTTATGCTCATCCGCCGTTTCCAACTGCGAGCATCTCATAAAATAGAAGAGCGTATGAATAGCAGAGGGAGACCACGATGGTGGCATCGATTTGCTTCCGTTGCTAGTTCCCAAAGGAAGCTGTTTATGATGATAGTGCGTGACACGGGAGACAAGGTCAGCAAGTTCACCTACAAAAATTTAAAAGTATTTATGCAGGTACATAACGACATGCAATTTCCTTTCATCCTTTGTATAAGGTATAAATGAGAAATGCAAGGGTTTCCGAAGACACGACATTGTTAAAATTAATTAAGGTTTTTAAATAACCGTTTTCTAAACGGAATAAGAGCATCGCTGCAGTATCAAACAAGAAGCAAGAAATGATCCCTCGAGCAAAAAAGATTGATTGCTACTGATTTCCTATTGTTGGATATTATCATAATCATCAACAATCACATCACTCTCATCTCATCATATTATTACTGTTTCCACTACCGCTGTCTCGACATTGTTCATGTATTAAGTTGGTGATAGACAAGTAAAAATAATCACTGCAAATCACGAAACGCTGCTACTGACGATGCTTTTCTGAAACGCTTTATTTTTTTTATTGTTTCATCATTTTGCATTGTTGATTTTAAATACTTCCTTCTCACCTATAGATCCAACACAAGTGGTAAGTAAACTCTGCTCCAGGCTTTTGTTGTGTTGATGATGCACAGTTGTTGAAGAAGGTGGTGGCGGCGGTTGTTGCTGTGGATGGAGAGGTGGTGGTGAGCGCATACTACGGTGCGACGTCGTCATTGTTGCTGTTGATTGTTGGTGATGCTGTTGCTCATCATGATTTGTTGTACTACTGCTACTACTACTATTATTGCTGCTATTACTGGCACTACCGGCTCCGGCGATTGTTGTCGAACTGTTGCTGCTATTAGAGTCCATGCTTGCTACACTTGACCAGCGAGGTAGGGCCAATGCTCCTATGTTATCAAAAAAAAACATGCCATCATTACAAAAGCTCAATAAAAGCCAGAAAAATACCTAGCTATTAGATAACTACTACTACAACTCTGTCTACATAACCATTCGTCTTAAAAATCAAGTCGTCAACAGAAAAACCTTTCTTTGATCATTTTCATTTTGTGATTCATTCTCGTCAAATACAATTCCTCTCTGGAAAAATTATAGGTATTATTATTATGTTATCTTAGATTTTTCTTTTCAAACTAAAAATGCGTAAGTTTGGGTGTATTGCAGTATGTAAGCAACAACTATTCAGTCGACTGGAGTAGTAGTTCGCACATTCAAAAATCTCGCTGAGAGCAAATGATTGCTTAGTTGAATAAATAAATAGCATCATAGAATGGCCATCGTATTTTTTCAAAGTAAAAAAATCATTTTTTTTCTACTTCTTCTTTTCAGATTGAACAGGTTTTTGTAAGGATGGATGATGTTGGTGGTGGTGGTGCTCGGTCGGGCTCTAAAACAGTTTTTTTTTAAATTTCTTTTGCCCACAAGTGCAAGTGGCAGTGGCAATGTGGTAGTAAGTGATGAATAGGTGGTGTGTGTATATATAAGCGATAAGTGTTACCCTTCATTTGTACATATTTTTGTATGCAAATCGTCATCAAAATCAAAATTCAAAATAGATGCTTCTCTCTCGAGAGGAGGAAAAGTGGAAAAGGCAAAAAGAGACAAGTGTTCGCCTCGCGGTTCACCTATTACTTATCAAATACCAGTAGCAAAAAGGGAAGATCAAACTTTAAAGTATAATAGTGGAAAGGTTCAATTAAATCACAAACTGCATATTTCTATACATTCCCAGCAACCAAGTCAGGCAGGCAAGCAGGCAGGTACTTGTTTCTAGTTTACAAACAAACAAACGCAAACATACATACACACTACACAGCAGATTTCTGCATTTTTTATTTTTAATGAGAATGAATGCGTCGTCGGGATTTGGCTGACTGACTGATTTTTTTCTAGTTTCTCTAACGTACTTACTACTACGCAGTTTTTTTTACCACATTAGCATCATCATTATCATCGTCATCATTCAAACGAGAGAAAAAAAATCTGTTTGCTCATTGAAACTATCATGGAGGAAATTATTTCTGTTCTACTGGTTGGTTGATCGGGATCATTAAAATGCATTATAATATTAACCCTACAATTTCATTAATTTTCTTTTTTTTCAGAGAATGAAAGAAAGACATGGCAAAAATCAGAGAGAATTTGATGAATAATAAATTTGATAAGAGGATGAATAAAATAAACACATATATTATATACGCAAGAGATCTTAGCAAGAGATAAATGGATGTATTCAAGGTAATTAACAGGTGAATACATTTTCATATAAAATTTTTTCTTTACCTGAGGCAGTTCGTCCAGCATTCAAGTGAGCGTACGGTTGAAGTAACCCCCACAAATCTCCATTACTTGCAATGGACTGTTCCAGTGAAGCAGCCATCAGTACAGGATGTCCATTGTTGTTCAAAGCTGCACCAGCTACCCCAACAGCACCGCCGCCGCCACCACCTCCATTTTCCACGTAATTATTAGCAATATAATTGAGCGCTTGACAGAGTACGACCTCAATTAAATTCTCAATAATGGCGGTCAAGTAAATGGCTGCAAACTCGTGAACAAATCGACCCAATCTTACTTCCACCATCCACCTTTGAAATCGACCCACGTGTAAATGAAGTCCTGCTCTGGCACTCTTTGATTCCCGATGAAGGGCATCCTTTGTAGTCACTGCAAACATGGCTGCAGCTCTTAAACAAGCTTTACTGCAACTATCGGCAATGCTGGGGGCAAGCACTATTTTCAAGGCGGAAGCTACCTCAACCTTGCTGCAGAATCCGGAAGATTTTGCAAGTCTTTGGGTTTCTCTCGCGATGCGAACAAGGGCACGTTGTAGAAGATAGGAAATTCTGGGGATAGTCTCCATTGAAATTCGTTCCAGATTGTCTTTGAGCCGAGAAGACTTTTCGATTACTTTCAGAATATCATGATGGGACCAGGGAAAATGTTGTAGTTCCACAAGACGATTATGACTATCCACCCAAACAAACTCGTCAGCGGATGTTACCTGCAATGAGAATATAACGTATGAACATTTTTATTGCAATTTATCGTGACGATGAAAGAATTTAGCGGAAAATATAGATGACAATGAGCATTTATGACAGAAGCAAGCATACAATACTTTTCATCATCACTATCAACAAAGAAATGCAATCACGAAAAATTAGCAGCGAAGAGAACCTGAGCCGATTATTATTTTGATTGCATGCTAGATTGAATAAATGCGGGTTTTTAAAACATGACAATGTGAAAGAGTGCGTATTAACAAGCACAAGTCATTAAAAAGCAGCAGGAGACTTTTAAACAGATAAATAATAATAATAAAGCTTCATTAAAAGAAGACTTTTTAATGCTGCCGCTGTATAATATGCCAAAAGAAGATAAAAACCAGAAAATGGATTGTATATACCACTTTTACGTATTTTCTTGTTGATTTTTTAAACAGCATTCTTCTCACTACACTGCGTGGTCATTGTCATCTCAAACACTTATTAAAAGGAAAAGTTAATAGGCAAAATACACGCATCATTTCAAAGGAAAAGTCATAAAAACGACACAAAAACTTATCGCATGACTTGACTGTGAGAAGCATGGTTTGCAAGATCAACAGGGCAAAAAAACGTCATCAGTAGAAACATGGTGGGGGATTAATTAAAGCCCGATTAGATTCTATCTACTAGTACGCTATAAACTGTCGTTTTCTTAAGATCCGTACCCTATAAACTATAGGTACATCGCTTGCATTTGTTGTCGTCGCCTCCCTTTTTATTTTCTTTTACTGCCATAATTAAAATAGATAACGAGGAATAATGACAATGCTGACGAAAGGTCACAACTTGTCACTATAAAACAGGTAGAAAGAATAAAGATGCCAAGAAGAGGCAGCTGATGTGGGACAGCAGCGTGTAGAAAATAGGATGATGAGGAGAATAATAAATTTCAAAAATGTTTTTGTTGGTTAAGCAAACAATGTTATTTGCATCATAAAAAGCATAATATANCAGCAGCGTGTAGAAAATAGGATGATGAGGAGAATAATAAATTTCAAAAATGTTTTTGTTGGTTAAGCAAACAATGTTATTTGCATCATAAAAAGCATAATATAATAACACATAAAAACTTTGACAGAGTAAACGAAAAAACGTTACTTGCCAATTGCATAATAGCTTTGCTACCGGGCTTATCCACCATGTCATAATGCGAAACGCTCTCTTATTTACCATCATTTGTTGAAGGAAAAGGCTCCCACATAATTAACTTTAGGTAAGAAAATAACAAACAAAAGGTTTTTTTCGGTTGAGCTGAAGAAAAAAGTGGTAATACCAGAGATATAAACTGATGAATGTACGTTGTTAATAACATGTTGTGGTGGTGGTGAAAATGACATGATGTTGCATATTTGCACCAAAGTCAGGAGAAAGAGGAGAGAGATCATCGATCTAAACTGCGTGACATTGTAATAATCATAATATGTAATGTAATCATGTTTCCTTTGCATAATACAGACACTCTGTGTGTACACACAGACAATGATAATCAAAAATGGACTTTTAGTAAAGTGCTACTGGGCAATAGTCGCAGTCACAGTACGGGAGAGAGAGAAAAGGTGGATAGTTGGCAATTTGATTGTTTGTTAAAGTTCAAAAACTAGCTTGATTAAACATGCCTGGCTCTTTTTAAGTCATCTCATTTTGATAACACAAAGCTTGTTTTCTATTAACAAAGAAAAGTGTAGCAGAAGCAAAATAATATTATAGAGGTACAAGTTTCTTAAAATTTATACAGGTTGAAAGAAACACTGCCATTATTAAATGAGACAGTTGTTGTTATGTTCTCGTTGTCAGTTTGTCACTGTCCATTTCACTGTCAACTCATCAGTTGGCTAATATCTTGTGTAATAACAATATTATGAGTGTAAGAAAATAATAAAATATTTACAAGTTTTTCTACAGACTTTTTTTATATACTTGTTCATTTGCATTCACATACTCATTTATTGTATTCTCGTGTTGTTGAAATGGAAAACTTAAAAGGGAAATTCACACGGTAAAAGACTTTGATTTATGGACCAGTTTTATTTGATTCTCAACAAAACAAACTGTAAAAAGCAAAACATTGTTGTTTCACTTTTATACTAAAGGAATTTGTCAAATTGACCTGTATTTTGGCATGTATAGCAAATTTTACATGGAAAATTTGTGCTTAAAGAAATCACTTTTGCTAATGTATAATTTAATTGCTACTTATGTAATCTAATATTGTTCTTCTCTTCCTGGATTATTAATTAAAATGAACAGTAACTCTAGAATGATATCTCTTTAATTAAATGAATGACATTATTTCAACTCTAAGTTTTAATGCTATGTACTTTGATTTTTATATTTTCCCGTAATACAAAGCGTAAGTATCTAATGCTCATGCTGATATGAGGATGTAACAAAATATGTTCTAGTACCAGACCAGGCACCAACTGCAACTAACAAATGTTGTCACCTGAATTATGTTTAATTCAAACATAGACGTGAATAGAACAATGAATGCAGCAAAACGATTTAAGTAAAATTGCATATATAAAATGATGTCTGTAACAGCAACGTTTCGGGTTAGTGTACGCTACCTGAATAACTTATCAATGTTTTCAGGTTGTGCCTTTTGTAGCATCATCGGCATTACATGCAAAATGCAAATTAGACGAAAAGGGCAGCATGAAGAGAGTGTATAAGCAAAAAAGGAAAGAAAGCTCATTGATCATCCGAATCCTGCACTCAAGTACTAAAACGAAAATTTTCATGCAAGAGGCGAACTGCAGTAAATGAGAGAGAGGAGAAATTCCTCTGTTGGTCTTGGCAGTTTTCGCTGTCGTCATCATCACAGTCGTCTTTTTTACCTGAGTATTGATGGTTTCAAGACTGGAATGCCTGATGAGATGATGAGGTCTTCTGTGTTGTCGATCACACTCACTGCCACTCATGGAGGAGTACGTTGAGGTAGAATAGGAAGAGTGATGACCCGTATCCACTACACCACCACGAATAATTCCGTGATGACCTGTTGACGATCCTTGTACTCCTGGTGCAGAAGAAGGAAAAACCCCATTTGACACCACACCACCACCAGCAGCGCTGCTTGATGTCATGAAAGGATTGCCGTGATGGTTCATCATTACAGTGGCACTACTACCACCACCTGAGGACGAAGAGCGCAAAGTTAGTTGCTCGATGGCCTGTTTAATATCCTCCAGTCCGTGATTCCCATTGCTGAGCAGTAGGGAGTCTTGATGCTGCTGCTGTTTCAAATAAAAACAAAAAAATACAATAATAAAAATAATTGATAAAATCATGAATCATGATAAGATAGAGACAGAGGAGACATGAGTCACATAAAAATATTTAGGTAGCCAGTTCTACTCAATTTTACCTTTGTTAGCGCATTCCATTTTAGCCTTATCATAAACTTCCTTCAGCTATCTACCTACCCATCTACTAACTACTTTTGCTGCACTTACACATACATACATACATACTTACACGCAAGAAACTCCTTGCACGACTCTTCTGTTTGCATTTTTTCTGTATTAGATTTAACACCTTCATACTGTGTCTACATTACAGCAAATAATATAAACCAACTCACTTGGTTTCTTTCTTTAAAAAAAATCTTTTATTGGGCTACTTTTGTAAATGAAGCGTAGTCTAAAAGAAAGGACCACAAGTGTAAACCAAGCCAAAGACGTGGTGCGGCGGAAAACTGGAAATGTAACTTGTCTTCTTTACTCTTTTTCTTTGATCATTCTTCCATTTCACGAACAAGGGGAAAATCTGAATCAATTATTGAACCCTGGCAATTGCTCTTCAATGTCCTTTTTTCTACATGATCTGCGTAACAATGCTGATGGGTGTATGTACGTATAGATAGGCATGCATATACGCATGATTGATTAATGTACGTTGTAAAAATAGAAGTTAAGCAAGTATCGACACATTTTTTGGTGATCAAAAGAAGGAAGGGTGGAGAAGAAGATGAAGGTGGAGAAATAAATGCACAGGTAAAAGGAGATATTCGTAAATATTATCATTCGATTGTCGTTGTGCCGGTTTTTTGTATACAGTGCAGCATATTAGGTAGCCGTTATTACATTATTGACCATGGTCATTTTTCCTTTTTAAAAATATATATTGCAATAACTCTCTCCCTGAAAAGTTAGAGTTAATGTTGTGGTGATGATCATCATGATGGTGAAGCTGAGGTTATATCAAGTTACTCTGATGATTGTGAATGAGAGGAGACGGGAACAATTTATTTTGAAGTATTTATGGGAGAGCTCACATTTCTCTCATTCAATTCAGGTGATATTTTTTGGGTGTGCATAGGTAACTGTCAAAGGTTTTCTTGTGAAGAAGAAAATAAGAAAAAGCTAATTGAGTGAAAACTATGCAGACTGTGTGCAAAAGAAATAATAATAATAATATGGCTAAATATTTATACACATTTACACAGGTATTATTTTGTTTAGATCGAGTTTGAATCTCAATTGAATTTAGCTTGAGAGTGTAAAATTGCAACAACAATAGCTGTGCTGATTATTGCAATGTTCTTGAACAGACAAAAAGGCATTCCATACAATAGACGCAACAATTATTTATGGCTTAGAATGATCCGGTTTATTGACAATAAAAATGAGTCGCAAAATTGAAATATATTGCCATGTTTTTTTCTATATATCTTCTATATCTTCTTGAAATTCACATGCAATGTACTTTTATAGTAATGATAACAATAAGAGCTGTTAGCTCAAGTGGCATGAAGATAGCTCTTGTTTTGGCTACTTGACAATTTTAAAGATAGTGCATGTCTGGTTGACGATTTATGAATTTTAATTCAGCTGGGCTATTTCAATATTTTATGTTGTTGTGTTCACTCCCAAAGGCTATCATTATTGCCGCTATTATATCATCATCAATCAATACTATAAAGCCATTAAATTCAAAATAAAAGGGCCATTCCGATACAAAGATAATGGTAATTATGATATTATTTGATTTATCATATCATTAATAATAATAAAATTCTCTATTCACCAATGCCAGGTAGGACTTACACCTTAGGCAAATTATATTTTTAAAAAGAATTCATTCAAATAACCATCTGCTGGAAATTTTCCTTCAAATTTTCATAATACAAGTCAACGATTAATTGGTATTTTAAAAAATTTGGCAAATACATACATATAAATTAAATATAGGTAGAAAAATCAGTGGTAATTGTCGTCTTTTTTTAGTACAACTTAAAAAGTTCTGCAGTTTTTCAAAAATGATGCCATGATTATAGGCATCTGTCATCTACCCTTGAAATAGTTTTTATAG
>JAHZMT010002257.1:0-17676 GCA_027743785.1 Sinhomidia bicolor
GCACACTCACGGAGCAATAGAGGCAGTAGTAGTACCAGCAAGTCAAAATAAAATGCGACAGAATACCATTTAGATTTTCGCGTCTTTCTAGACACGCTCATATCAAAACAGCCCTTTTTTAATCCAAATTCTTTTTTATTCCATGCGGAGTAAAAAGGAACACGGAGTTGTTAGAGCTTGTTTTCAAAACAAGTGTAATAATAATGTGCATATATTATTATTATTATTAGAAAAAGAATTCTCATGTGAGCTGGAGAACTCGAGAACGTGTGAGCTAGTGAATTTTTGTATAAACTTTCCATACAGAAAAGGTGCAAGATGATGTGTAAAAAGTAAGCATGTCTGCTTTTACAACAAACATGAAAATACAGAAAAAAAGTCATTGCAAACTGTACATACTCTAGCTTTGCTTGGCTTGCTGCTGTCTATCTGCCAGCGCTTTCATGTCTCTCTTTCTCTCTCTATGTGTGTGTCAAAGTTTTCTAAACCTCCTTTCATTCATGTGGTTTCAAGAAAAAGAAGAAAAAAAACTTTTGCAAGCCATCTCATTCTATTTGCTGCATAGTTTTTTTTTCTTTCTTTCTTCTGCCGATGGTACATGTTTACATTTTCTCTGACGTTGGTGCACACTGGTGTTGTGGTATTTGTTGCAAAACATGCCTCCGTGCCTACATACCTGAACATCATTCTCTGCATTCCAGAATAGACTGGTGGTGTTGTGGCATGGCATGCACGGTATTGAATAAAATGCCTTTCTAGAAAATATAGTACCGATAATTTAGGTATACTTATATGCATATCATCTTATTATATGCCCGTGCAATTACTTCTACTGCCTAAAGTTCACTGTTTCCTGGAGCATCATCACAAATCTTCCCGGTTTGAGAATTATAATGAAATTGGATGAAAATTACATGGCCATGGCTTCACATGTACAATCACCGGGTTGATGATGACGATGATGAGCAAAAGTTGTACATGCAGCAGAAAAAAAGCCTATTAAAATTGGTATAATAAAATGTGCATGTGTGAATACAAAAAGGTTCCTTATCAACTGCACACATACATACACACATATGCACAATTAGAAAACCTCCCTTGTCGCATCGCATAAAGTGGCAAAGCAATCTAGCCGAATCGTTTTTTGTCCCGGTGCTTCTGTTCCTAATAATATGGTAGTGAGCTGGAGTCATAATAAATATGCCTCATAAATCATTATCCCCGACTGCATCAAATTGCTTCTTCATAATACGTATACATATTACTATTACATGCATATATGCATTCACAAACTTGTCCAAATTCTGCACACATGCATAGTAATTTTAATTTACATTTAATATAAACTGAAGAGCAGAAAGGGAATAAAATAATAATAATATTGCAACGGCTCATATTAATAATAATCATACTTGTACTTTGTGTCGACTTGTTACGTACGTACGCATAATATAATAAATAAATAAAAGTACATAACTTCACAGCAAGGAAAAACGGCATGACATGACAAAATTGCATTATGCTTAATTTCAACCACTATATTCACACATAATCATATGATGAATGTTCTCCTGAAAAACTTGACTGGATTGCTATTTTGTTTGTGTTCCTTCAAATTGAACATTCATGCTTGCTGGTGGTAGTACATGTTTTGCATGTGTGCCATTAATTTTGTTATTTATATTTTATTATATAAAAATGTTGTATATAGGAAGAGTCAAAAGTCCACAAACCACCATCATCACCGCTACTACTACTGCTGCTCCTGCTAATAATGAATTAGATGGGTGTCGTTGCACCTCAGGGTGCCCTCGATTACTTTATGGCAGAGGGTTTCATTTTTTTTCTAGAGAGATGTTGTTTTGCTTTGTGATACGACTTCTTGCTATTTATTAATGGTATTCTTCTCAAATGTGCTTTATCTGAAAACACATTATGCATAATGGGTTTATGTGGTGCCGATAAGCTGAAATATTACTTAAGCACCCCCTGTTCCCTTGTACAACTCCATGTTCAGTTTTTTTGAATTTTAAAAAATATTATCTATTTTTTATTACCTTAAAGAATGCGTGTTGATTTAATGAATAGTATAGTATAGTACTTTACAGTTTTACCGAATGAATAATGCGTTGATAGATGATATAGAGGTAGTAATATTCACCAGCAGCAGCATGTATGTAATGTGCACTTGGTTGGAATGTGCATGTCAGATTTCAATAATATGAATACCATTTTAACTAGAAAATTTAATGGGCACTGTAATGTCGAAACGTTCCATAAACCCAAACCAGCAAAATTTTCTTTGCTCGGCACCACTACTACTACTAGTAGTAGTTTTTGTGAAGAAAAATATATAAGACGACAAGTCTATTAACTAATGTCAATTTCACTTGAAAGGAAATCATCAACTTCACACAAGACCATTCAAGTTTACTTTACTTGGCTTTTTTCACATGGCGGAATAATTCATGCGTGTCGTGTCTATGAAAACTACTGTAATACGACTACTAGGCGCACACAGAGAAACTGTCTATATTCTGCTCATATACATGTGTATATGCACCTACTCACGTAAGTAGGTATAGAGCATGGCGAACAAGAATAATGTGCTTATTGCAAGGAAATTACTGATATTGTGCAGAATAATCTTTTTTATTGCTTTTTCGCTGATTCTTCTTGCTTCAAAAAGTCAAGCCAGTTGTTATTATACTGTAGCATATATTCAAATTATACAAGCTCTTCTCCGCTTTAAGTACTACCATGTCCATTCGCTATCCCTTTATTGATCATAGTCATTAGCGTTATTACGCGTCATATGACATAAAGTCATCGTTAGCAGATGAAGATGAGATTACTCATCTTTCTCCTCTCGTGTAAGTCATCATGAGTGAACATAATATTTTTCCATTATACAGATTAGGTAGAAGTAGTGGTAGTAGAAACCCTTGTATTTATTAATAATATGATATTCTCAGTATAATCCTCATGAAAACTATACTACAGAATAGAATATCGAATAGCAGAGAAAATATCATTAAACTTACGGCACTCATTTTTTTCCCCCAACAACAAACTCTTCACAAATTACCAGCTAAAGTAGCAACTGATCAAGAAGCAAAACAAAAAGGACCAAGAGAACACAAAATGCAAATGGCTCCTTCTAATATCCTGTTCAATGTCACTTGTCTGCAAAAGCAACATGTATGTTGTGGGACAGGAAAAAATAATCTGCAAAATCTTAACTGTATACGAAAAAGACGAAGAGTCAGGAATTCATTAGAATATATGTAGGTATTACAGAGATATTAAAGATAGATAGGTATAAGATTATATAGTAAAGGGTGCGCTACCATCAAAATCTTTTAAAGAGCCTCTTCTTCTTCTGGTATATTACAGGATTTATACTTAATTTACATTATTTGCATCGGTCGAGTCGTGTCATGGTTCTAGAAACATGACACGTGGAAGAAGAAGAAGACGTATTATTCTTGTATTATTATTTCTCTTACCATCTTTTTTTTGTCTGGTCTCCTCCTTTTAGTAGTTCAATCAAACAGATAGAGTAGAAAATCAGAAAATGTTTGGACGTGATGCATTTCATTCCTTTCAACCACACTTTCTGTGTGTAGCAAGTAAGCAAAGTAGTGTGGTTTATCTTTTTATAGTGAATTGGCTAGAATAGAAATATGCATGTGGTAATATGTGGATGATAATGATGATGTTGTTTTGATGTGTATTAATGCATATGCCCCTTTGATTTGTGGTTTGAAGCATTAGCTTAGACAGGAGAATTTTTGTGGAACAAAGTCGTGCCGGAATATTTTCGTGTGACGTGGTGTGTGGTGGCGGTGGTGGTAGAATGGTATGCATATATGCGCTTATTGTTTTACAAAACGTAAGAAAAATCCTGAGTGTTTTTTGTGAAGACCAATTTGTTATTTTGCATATTTTTTGTACGTGATACACACGTATAATAATTTGAGTCTAATTTCATGTGATAATAAAAAAAGAACAAAATGTAGACAATGCAGGAATTTTTTTAAAAACCTAGGTATGTACACATTTTCTTAAAGCACTGCAAGCAAACAATAGCAAAAAAACAGTAATGAACATTTCAAACATTGCAATAATATAATAGTATAAAAATGCTTAGAATTTTTAGAATCGTACTGCTTGTTTTCAAGAAAAAGATTATACGTATTTTTTTATTGTTAGAGTTTCTGCTAATGCAGTGTTCATACACGTACTATAGGATTTAGATACAATATCCCGATTAAAATCAGAAAGAAAACAATGGCAGGTGTTGATAATAAAAGTAGCCGTGACCAACTACATTTTTTTGAACATACTTGTATATACGTATATTTGTGCATGAATTTAGTATCAACCTAAAACCACATTGCATTATGAAAAAAAGAGTTCAAAGAAGAAGAAAAAAACACACACTTATATATTTTCTACAATCGGAACTTGACTACACAAGGGAATGCATCTGTTGTTTAAATTTCTAATAAGTAAATAATGTTTTATTTATTAGGACTTTTTCAAACATTTCTGTTTTGTTTCATTCCTAACCGAGATTCTTATCTAAATTGGCTTTAATATGGCCCTTATTACTTGTTCAGTGCACCACTTTAGTAGTAAGCAAGCAAGCTAGCAAGAGTGATGATGATGGTGATCAAGATGATGATGATGATGATACCTATGTATTTTGATATTGTGGTTTTCTAGGTTTTTAAATCGCTTTTCTACTCGCTGCACATCCTACAACAGCAGCTCTATCTCATTTGGCCTGTAGTTGTTGTTGCTGCTGTTGACCAAAACAAAAATAAGTAGCAAAAAATATATATCTACAAAGCTAGCTGAGTAAGATAAGAAGAGTCATAGACCAGACAAGTCTGAAGAAAAAAAAATATATCAGGTAGCCACAAAGTAATCCGTATTAGCATGACTTCTTGAATTGGTTTCATTCAATAGCTTGTGTGGTTGTTGCTGTAAGATAAAATAAAATAAAATTATAATAGTAAAATTCCTAAATACATGCGGCTTACTAGTTGGTTTATAGTTGATGTTTGGTTGGTTGTTTGATGATACTATCTGGCGTTCGCACTAGTGTACATACCTATGTACATGCATACAAGAGAACAACTACCTAAAGCAAGATTTCCATCTGCTGCTAGCTGCTGCTGTTGTCGTGAATGATTGAGTCACCATTGCGTAGTTTTAAAAAAATCAAAGAAGAAAACCATTTGAAAGGTTGTATTAAGAGTGAGTGTGACCAATAACTGTACCCAATGAATTATAATACGCTTTCATGTCCTATACAAACTTGTAAACTTGTGTTATTGCTTGTTGTTTTCTATTATAGTATTATAGTTTTGCAAGTCACTTTTTTCAACCTAAATAATAAAGTTGTAGGAGGAATTTCACGCGCTTTTTTTGTTAGATGAACATTAAAAAGCGCGTTTAAAATAATTAGCATGTCTACATTCCAAAACATTAATAATAACATTTTTTTCTTTACTTTGCTCAGTCATATAGTCATTATCATTATACATTAACCTTTTTTAATTTTTATCTGTTTAACCACCATTATAATAATTATTATCAGCGTCACATTGAAAGGCTTTCAAATTACAGTATACAACACACTTACACAAGTATACATATATTGCAAGTAAGTGTTAAGTAATAATAGTGAGTCAGGTTTTTGTATTTTAATTGGAAATGAATAGGTACAAAAAAGAAGTTATCGAACGCTGGCAAATTGTAAAAAAAACGCTCACAACAACATCGACAGCTGCAATGCATGCTTTTTTCTGCAGAGTAAAAAGAATATATATTTATACATATATTGCAACTACTTTAACATAAGCATAGCTTAGCTTTATAAAAAAATATACTTGTATTTTATCATCTCACTCGTCACATCATCTGGTACGTTGAGTCTCTCTCTCTCTCTCACTCTCTGAAAATTAGAAGATAAAAAATAATAAAACTTGCTAAAAAACCAGTGACTTTAGTTGTAGCAGTAATAAACTTGAGAAATGCAATAATAATGGTAGTTTCGATAGTGGTAGTAGTAGTAGTAGTAGTAGTAGTCCTAGTATTTTTAATGGATGCTCCAAAATGCACAGGTTTTTAGTTGAATGAACCTCAACAAAGAAAACGTAAAAAAAGTGTACAAGTTTTTACTACTACCGACTAGCACTACCATCATATCATTGCACCAGCATCACTCACTTCCCAAATAGTAGTGAGTGCTCTTTGCTCTTTTTTTACACCCCTTTTCTGTTGCTGATAAGTTTGATACCCTGCTATCATGTTACAGAATCAAGCTGCTAAATGATGACGAGGCAGTGAAGGCAAGCAGACATTTAATGCGGTAATCGCAGTAGTGGCAAAACCTTTAAGAGTACCACTTGTTGTGCCAAAAAATCTTTTTCTTCTTCTTCTGGTGTGTACGTAAAATACGCAATCATCGAAAACGCTTTGTAGGAAAAGCTTCGCCTTCTGGCCAATGGACTAAAGTGAAAACGCGGAATAGGAGTAATAATAATAACAAGGATTTTATTTATTTATTATTATTATTATCTTCTCTTTCATAATCGCTTGCAGAACGTATGCATCACAATTTTTCAGGGAAAAAAATCCAAAAAAATGCCTACGCTTGCCAGCTGGATGTGAGATGATAAAAAAATGAATACAGACAAGAAAATTAGGTATTCCTTAAAGAGACGCATATAAGAAAATGGATTTGTATTCTTTCATTATTATTATTACTGCTATTTAGTACTACTATCCTATTAAATAATAGCACCAAACTAACTACGTTTGATCATCAACCGTGCGAACTTGTGAACAAGAAGCAGGTACAAGCAGAATATGTAAATATGTATATACATGCGGATGTATGTATGTATGCGCTTGGTGCAAAACAATGTAACAATCAGTACAAAAAAATTATTGTATATATAATAGTGCTAGAAGCACATGTAGGAGGAAATAGGTAGTATCACATTATTATTATTATTATTGCGGCAGAAAAACTGTATATATAAAAGCTAGACAAAACATTTAATAACAATAATGGTGTTCTGGTGCGATGAGTAATGTAATGAAAAAAATAATTTGAGAAAGTTTGATGAGAATCTTTTTAAAAAATCACTTACGCTTTTTTTTACATTTTATTACTATTCCTTATATATGCTTTTATGCAAAAGAGACTCTAAAATAATTACAGCAAAGACTCACTCTCTGCTCTGTATATATATATATATACATACATATATATAAAGCAGCAAGCAACAGGAGAACAAAGAATTGCGTATTTTTATTGAAAAAAATAAAGTGCGGTAGTAGTAGTGCTTGTAAAAATGTAAAATAAAAATGTTCAAGAACATGTGATACACCGCAGCAGCAACAGCGGCAATAGTAATAACAATAGAATGTTGTTGATGTACATATTCATAAATATAGAAGAAAAAATATCTCATCATCATCATCATCCACAACCTAACTACTGCATATTATGCTTCGTTATATTAGAAGTAGCGGTGGTGTTGTTGGTGGTGGTGATATGATGATGGTATAAGGTGTTATTATATTTCATTGAAGAAATTTGCTACAAAGAAAGGAAAACTGATCTTGATTTATAGTAAAATGAGTGTATAGTAATATTAATGTTAGTACTTATAGATGTATGTAGATATATATTTGCATGCCTATACATAATGTGGAAAAAAGGAAGAGAAAAAAAACTTGTTGGTTGGTGCTACTTACTGCAGTGTGATTTGAAGCAAGACATGGCACACCGACTGGCAACAGGCAGTCATCATTACTATCATAAAACAACATCTCGTTATTATTATTGTTATTTTAGAGTTATTACCTTTTTCATAATACTTTAATAATGGGATCTATGCGTATGCGTAATAACTAACCAATATAAAAAGAACATTTTCTTATTTTTTAAACACTCTTTTGGTAAGTCATTCAATGATACTTTTTTGTACACTGTTTTGACGTGTAGGTATACATACAAAGCGTGTGTGTGTGTGTTGTGTTGTGCAAGAAGCTCATATGTGACAAGTTTTTTTTTCGTTTTAAATTTGCAACATACACTGGGAGTGAATGCGACAGAATAAAAATATTGGCCAAAAATTGTCACTACCGTCTTGTCTATTATTATTACATTCCACCTAGTTGTTCTTTACACACCAATGAAAACACAAACTATAACTTGGCGCAAGACGACGCTAAGAAAAAGGCAAAAGTGTCGTTGGCTGGCTGTGCATGCATGCACTCACTCACATTTCACAAGATATCTTTTTTTAATGTGACATCTCAATTTTTATATTAAATTCTAATGGCAACTTTTTAATGCATAACTTTCCATATTTTTTTGTCAAAGAGAACCTGTACAAAAAACGTATGTAATATTACAACAGTTTCTTTTATTATTATTATATGGTTTATGCATTTCAACATAAAAAAGGCACAACATTATTTTGTTGACTATGTAGAAAGGTGACAAAAAAAGAAATGACATTGTATGTATATACGTATGAGTTATCTTGATTATAATCATCATATCAGTAGTAGTCAGTCGTCAGTCAAGCAAGAAGATGTGAAGGAAAAAAAGAAAGAAATGACAGAATCTAATATCGCGTTCTATTGCCCTTTGTCTAGATAAAGAAATGGAATATAAGGAGAAAAAAATGTTATATATGAACTATATTACATACTAGACACGCGAGCTGCACTTGAAATGGTATTAAGTATAAAGATGCATGCGAAACCAGGCAGGCAGCATAAACGTCGTCGACTCGCTCGATTATTGGATATGGATGACTAGATTAAATGAATTTTTGTGAACTTGATCGTGACCCTTTGAACTGTCTGACAGTAAGTCAGCATCAAGCAAGCAAGCCTTTCTATTTTTTTATCACCCTCTCTCATATGATAAATGCATTATGCATGTTTTTTGGTAAAGACAAGATGGAACATCACGTCACGAAACACGACTCCTTTTTGACAGACACCAACCATCACTACACTACTACTGGCAAGCAAACCTTCATTTGTGTTTTGTGAGGAAGAAGGAAGAGAATTATTAAAAGTAGGCTACACAGCACAGTACAGCCAACGACACAACACCACTGTCATTCTGGGCTTAGCATGTAAATTGTACTTTTTAGTGCGAAATTCACTGTCATCATAATAATATCCCTCTATGTTTATGGTTGTTATTGCAAATAATTTGGGTGTATATCATTATCTTCTCATTAAAATACCATGTCGCATGAGTGAAAAATTCTTTGCGCCCTTGGTTGCTGTTGTTGTTGTTTGTTGGGAAGCAAAGCGGGGGCGACCCATCCTCATCATCATCATCACCATGAATGTTCATGAAACAGTCTGGCGTGGTATATATATATATATGGCTTTAAAATAAATGTTTCTGTCAATCATCATCATAATCATGCTCACATTTTAAGTGCCAATTTGGGCGCGGAGAGTTTAGTTAGACATGTTGTTACCTC
This sequence comes from Sinhomidia bicolor, assembly GCA_027743785.1. NCBI lineage: Eukaryota > Metazoa > Arthropoda > Collembola > Entomobryomorpha > Entomobryidae > Sinhomidia > Sinhomidia bicolor. The sequence continues at coordinate 9,543 of JAHZMT010002257.1, forward strand.
TTTACGCAAATCAGCTTTCAAAAAGACTGCTTGAGGTCGAGGTGGTGGCGGTGGTGGTGTTACAATGTGCATAATAATATAATGCATATACTCGTTTGATAACGTTACACTCCACAGATGCAACAGAACAAGAAACTTTGAAAATGATATATATAAAAAATTATACCCCTTTCTGATAGTCTGTGTTAAACTCTGTGTGCTACTGAATGACCCGGATTGAAAATGCAAATAAAATATATGGCATACATCAGTATTGTGGAGCTGCTTAACGTGATAAAGCAGTTGTCAAGAGCTGTTGACATTTAACTCCAAACCAAATTAAGGATCATGTAAAATGTATGAAGCGACAAGTTTTAAGATTTTTTTTCTCGTTTAATTCTTCTGAGAAAAAAAACAACAGCAAAGTTCAATAAGCAGCAATTCAAAGTAACGAAGGATGAAATGAGGGCAAATGTGAAACTTATTTGAAATGATGAAAAAGAAAGAAGAATACGACACAATGAAGGCAATTTATATACTTTCAGTAAAAGAATATGTATCAAAAGTTTGTAATCAAGAAAAAAAGTTTAGTATATTATGTGGAAGTATAGTGCACCTCATCAAATTCCAATTTTCAATTGCCTCTTGTCACAAACTTTTATTGACGTTGTGTTTTTTTTGCTGCGAGGCTGTTAAACCATTGAAAGTTTATGATCCAGCAAATCACAAACACTTTTGCTTATTTGCGCATTCCTCATTTACTTCAACTTTTGAAAAAGCATATACGTTTTTTTAACAAGTTACATAATTGGGTATACCATACTGTAACGTGTTGCATTTTGTTAGAAAGATGATATAAACAGATTCGTAGATATATACTTAAGATATTACGAATAAGTTGTAAAACAGTATGAAAGTCAAAATGACGAAAACTCGTGAACACTCTCAAAATACTTTTTTCTCTTCTTCTCACATTCAATCTCTTGAAAACTAGAAAACTCACACCATCAGAAGATTGCATGCCATGATGAATATTATCATAACAAAAACTGTTACAAGGAAGCACTTGTGAAAAAGACGATGAAAATTACGTGATATTTCGTTGAATATACAAATATGGTTTCCTTTCGTTGTTGTTAACTTTTTATCATTCAAAACATCTTGTATCTCACTCTTTCTCTCTCTCTTACTCTCTTTGTTGCTAGTTTTTTCATGTACATCAACTCAATCTAAATTTTGTTGCCACCAAAAACCTTCTACGTCAGCAGCAACCGTAATAATAATAATGCTTCTAGTAGTACAACGGACCTTCTCAAGGAATCTGTTTGACATCAGTTATTCATCTGTCATCTGTAGCGGTGTATCATAGACCACTCGACGGTCTAATGGGGTAAATTTATGCTACCGACACCAACCAACACCATACCACCACCATCATCATCACCGAACCATAATACCACCAACTTTTTTTCGACCCTTTCCGACCTCTCCAGAAAAAGACCAAGACCCCTTCTCATCATGGTGTCCCAACACCATTACCAACATTATAACAAACAGCTCCGTCAGCAGTCCACACTCTGCTGCTACTACTGTCATTCCACCACCACCACCACCTCCGTGGACGGTATATAAACGAAAACGTAAAATAACAAAACAACCTTCTCTCTTAAAAATAAAAAGAAGATGTACAAAGAAAACAAGCTGAGAACTGTTATGCTATACATACATACATTTATTTATATTTTAACAAACTCTTTTTTCTTAGAAAGGCGCTAGAAGTAACATAAAAATGTTGAAATTTGAGTGGAATAACTTTATTCAATATGATTACATATAAAAAGAGAAAAAAATACTGAGCTTACTGTACGCAATATACCTATAAGAATATTATTAGAAAAATCTCAGCAAAGATTTGTTTTTCTTTTTCTTCTTCTTTTTTTCTCTGTATGTTGTTATATTTTTACTGGACATTTGAGATTTTGTCTTGTTACACAGTTGATGTAAGTGAGCCGAACATTATAATTTTACTTGATTTTTCTTCAAGCAATATGTGAGTGTCAGTTGCACAGCTCCTCCTTTTTGCTACTTTTGCTGAGTCGGCCCTTGCCCCTCCACACATTATTCTTTTACTGCCTCACTCTCTCTCTACTACACATTTTACTTGATACACAAGTGTACATATTTTCCGTGCTTTTTCAAAATAAAATGGAAATGATGAAAAGAAGAAAAAATACACAAAACAGCAGCAGCAGATTTTGTATTTTTTCTTTACTCCTCACAAGTCTTTCCAGAGCTCATTCAGTTTTCATCTCATGAATACGTAGTTGATTCAAAAGAGTACATAAAAACGCAGCAAGCAAAAAACTGCATCTTCGTCTCTTTCCAACAAATGCATTCTATAATATGCGTTATACCATGTTACAGGAACCTGTGCGTGCGTAGCTTTTAGCTGGTAATATACCTAATATAAAATGAGTCATATTATGCACGTTGCCGTTGTTGCTGCGATATGAAAACCTATAAATACATACCCACGATAAAGCTGACGTTGCTCAATACTCACTCTGTCCATAAAAAACATCCTTACTCCATCCATACGTCAGTGCAATCCATGCATATGTATGTACATCTTTAGTAAAAAATATAAAAGAAAAATGCATTTGAATCTCTGTAGCATATAAAGTGATAAAGTTGTTTCTTGTATCGAATCATCATGATGAACAGGGGAAAAAAGCCTTGTAGCAATATACCAGACATAGCCAACNGTTTCTTGTATCGAATCATCATGATGAACAGGGGAAAAAAGCCTTGTAGCAATATACCAGACATAGCCAACAAAATACTTGTTCCAATTGAGTCTTTTCTTGTTTCAAATAAGCTCTCTCACTGATTCTCTTTGGGAAGGAAACGTTTAGAAAAAAAATTGTACGAGTTTTGCTGTTTGAATAGGTGAACAACATGAAAGTGCTGACTATATACCTACGTATGTATATACATATCTGTCCTTTTTTTTCTTGCTCTGCTTTAACTTATATATATATATCACATGCATACATCATGTTTAAGATCATAGATCAGTTCGCGCTGCTCAGTTGGGGTTTCATGTATTCACTTGGAAATGTCGCCATACATTGCCCGCTGTCTGGATTTTTGCTACATTTGAACATGCCTCCTTAAAAAATGTATAAAAAAAGATGAACTACCTTACTTCACTTGCTTGCCACAATCTAATATTTTAAAAGACAAGCGTCGTTGTGCCTGCGTTTTTGAGTAAGTAAGTAAGTACGTATAAGCAATTGTAGAGGATTTCTTTTCCAGAAGAGAAAGAGAGAGAGGAAGGAAGAAGGAAAAGTCAAACTATAAAAACTGCTGGAGGCTTGATAAAGTACGAAAAGCAACATGGGGAAAGATAGTTAAACTAGATCATACGTGTACATGCTGATGGAATTCATTAGATTATTCAACAACAAAAGTCTCTCTATCTTTCTGCTTTCTGCTGCTACAGTGCATTAGTGTTTTTACCTCCAGCGAAAATGTGCGTAAACTTTTCCTTCTTCCAGCTAAGCTCTGCTACCATTCCACCACGCACGACAGATTACTGACCGGTTGGTTAAAGAAAAATTCATTTGTTTATTATCACTTGGCATGCTAGCACTTTTCATTTTCACAGCTACTCTATATATATACGTAAAGTGCCACATAGCACAAGACCTCCATTAGTGCAGACATTTGTATTATGCCTACACGACGAATACCAATGTTTCAACAGCTCAGAACACCAGCCAGTCAGCATACATTTTTTTAACTTGATATTTCCATTCACAACGACCCAAGTCAGAGAATCAACGAGCAGCATTTTTTATGCACCATCACGAACATGTACTGTATCTTGAGTCTTAAAGTCTCAAATTTTATATTTAAATAAAAAAGAACAATAATTTGGATAGTAATATGGTGGTAGTAGTACACACAGCATCTTACTCAAGCATGCATGAAAAGATCTACTAATTTTTCACGTTTATTAAAGTTGACTTGGCTTAACTGTTTCTCTCTTTCTTCTTCTTACCACCACCACCACCACAACCAGCACGTAATAATGTACTGTTGGGAAGTTGCTAAATATGTTGCAAAGTTAATAATAATAATATTCCCCGCGGCATGCCACCCACCCCCAACGTCATTCTATAAATTAAGACCGTAGCCTTAACAAAATACATGTTATTATTGCCAGCGCATCTCAGCCTCATCTTCACTTGTAATACAGCGGTTTCTCAACTCTCTTAAGTTAAAAATATTTAGCAAAAAAGCGACTTTCTGCTGTAATTATGTAGGCTTCTGTAATTGTAATTGTTGGAAGCAGCAACAATTAATGAATAAGCTTGCAGAATTACAAATAGGGTACTTTGTGCCTGCCTGTCAATTATACACATAAACCATTCAACATTATTTTCTCTGTATATACCAGCGTCAACCAGTAACATACGCTCAAAAATGTATGCACGTTGCTTTCATTTCATTGTTGTTGGTATTGCGCTATATTTTTTGAAACGCGTCTGCAAGTTCCGTTTTTTGCTTGCCCCTTGTATTGTTGATGATGCTCTTTGAACTTTATGACTTCACGTTGAATTAACACGTGCAGTGAACTGGAAGACGTGAGGGTCGAGTTGAGGGTTGCCCTCCTCCTACTGCTACATACTTCGTATAAGTAAGTACGTACGTCCGTGTCGAATACAAAATGGCCATATTAGTACTAGAAGTTGTTCACTTGCAAATTACAGCAGTTATACTAGCATGTTACACTATTTCTAACAAAATAGTAAAATGTTAGCATTTTGTTTTACTTATTTTAAGGTACGTTAGGTGTGGGCGGTGGTGGTGGTGGTGGTAAGCAGTAGCGGAGTAAATATTTTCTTTGTTAAAACGAAGTCTGCTCACGTCACACCAGCAAACAAAAAATTGCAACACCAACTAGAGCAATTAATTAATTGGATGTTGGCTCTAGAGTGTTTGTGACGACTACCAGTAGCAGCTACTTGTTGTTTGCGCCTTTGACTTGACTTGCCTACTACTACTACTACTTTTTCTTTAATGATATATTTTATAACTTAACGAACGGCACGCGTCGAGTACGCAAAATTACGGCCACAAAACGGTAGATAAAATTTCTCTCTCCCTCTCAGAGAGAAAGGATATATAAGCAAGTAAAGATAATAAATTTAGTACCTATTGAAAAGAATTATTCGGTCAATAAACCAGATGAGTCTTCATTTATTTAAATATAATGACCGGTGAAAAGTACTGTGAAAAGGTTTGTTCTTCCTACAAAGTTGGAATGAAATATGTATACTTAGTAAATTGAAATCAATGTACTGATTCAAAAATGTAAATTGCTTTGCTCGTGGTGAGTTAAAAATGAGCATGGCAAAAATAGATTTAAAATTAATCCTACGATGATGATGATGATGACGGGATAATAACAGTAAAGTAGTAGTGGCACCCAAAAATGTGGAAGTATATAAATAAATATAAAAATACAGTTTCTCATTTTGTGTTGATTGCGAATACACAAGAAAAAGTGTACACACTTATCTTTGCAATGTGATGTGAGTGATCATTATTACTGGCGTTGTTGTTTACTCTTCCTTTCTTTTTTTTATAGAGATAACAATGCAATCGTTAAAAAAGTGAGGAAAATTACAGGACGGAAATCAGACCGATACAACAAGATCCCAATCCAAAAATTGCTTTGGCTTTAATGATGATGATAATTTTTTCTTATAGAGATGGCGAATCAAAATAGAAAAAGTAAAATAGAAGAAGCAGAAGAAGTAAAACACATCTCATTTACTTTTGTTTGTTTAAGAACGTGATTTTTTATAGTATGATGAACAATAGATAGTACTGTTGTATATTATGTACCTATATTGTACCACCTACTACGATGGAGTCTTTTTTTGCTGTGCAATAATAATTTGTTCACCAATAATAAACAACCAGCACGGAAAACGCCACGATCACCAGCAGCTATACAAAATAAAAAAAGAGAATGATAAAGTGAGAGGATTTAGTTTTTTTCGCGAATTGCAGTTGTTACGATAAAAAATGCTTTGCGGATTACTCTAGCTTTACTTTAGGATTTAATGATATAGTCTAGTATATATTTTGGTGTGAGAACCATTTTTCCTGAAAGAGAGAGAGAGTGTTATTTCATTGCATTGCACTGCTGCTGCTGCTGTTGTAAAATATACCTATGTGTTTTATATGCCTACGTTATCTCTGAACTTGTTCGCTTGCTCAACTATAAAATTAATTGAGTGACTGTCTGCGACTGCCAGAGAAAATAGACAAAAAAGTGGACTCTCCGCTTCTGTGTTACTGACATTATTATGATTGGTCTTCTCAAATAATAAAATATCTAAAACTACCTCAACATCGGACACAGAGAGAAAAACAGCAGGTTTCACGCAATCCATAAAATTGCTTGGCTTTGCTTCTCTCTCCCTGTCTATCTCTCAGTTTGAATGTCAGTGTTATATTTATTATTTTATTCTTTTTTGTATGTACAAAAAGTACACAAACATACAGTATCAAAGCGCGCACACACACATGTGGTAAATCCTCTAAGGCCAGAAATAAAAAAAATCAACAAGACCACTCTATATACTCTCTTAAACTACAGCTACTTATTTTTCAACTTGGCTAATAACAGTGTAGAAATAGAGGATGGCGATGAGAAGAGCTTTTATAAACGAAAAAAAACTATAGTATATTTTTTAACAAAAAAGAAAAACTGAATAAACACAAGTACTACCGGCGACGAGCCACACTGCTGCTGCTGCATTTCAATATATTGAATATTTAATGTGTATTTATCCGTAGCGTTGTGCCGTGTGTTGTTGTGTAGGTAAGTAAGTAAGTGTATAACATGATTGAAGGGAGAAGGAGAAACGATTGTGTGATTATAATCGGATAGTTGGATGGATGACTCACGTGCGTCATTCTAATCATCTATTTGTGTGTGAGTTTTGATGGATAAGGGGAAATGGAAAGAGAAGACTTGCTTCTTGTTGGTAAAACGAAATATCCATGTAATCTCTGCGAGATATATGTGTATAAGCACCCTACTATAATATATTATTGTATAGATTACACTACTCTATAATCAAAAAAGTTTTTTTTCTGCTGTTTATATAGTTGGGAGGGGTGCTACTTGTAAGGATGTATAAAAGGTAAAGTAAATGTTTGAGAGTGTGTGTGTTTCAATTTCATGATGTTATTAATATCCAACAATCATCTTCCAGAGAGTCAGTTAAAAGGTAGCTGAAAGTCCTTGACAAGGTACATATATGTGCAAAAGGCGTATAATAACTGGGTAGTATACACACGGAGTACATACATTTAAATATATATGTACCATTTCATCAGAATCAGCTCATTTTCTCATCACCAAACTCATCATCACATCACATCATACCACATCCCGTATTTTTTTCACCTGCTGCATTCCCACTACAAGCTTAACATTACCATCACATCGCATCATTCGTTTCACTTAGACAGTTTATATATTATCCACTCTCTCTCTCTACTGCTGCTGTCCTGCTCTACCAGGTAAACCCAAATCATCAGCATCATAATTACTCACAAACAACGTTTTTTTGGACAGAGAGGGTGGACGACTTGCATTGCACTTGCAGAGATAAACAACTGGCGTATTATTCATAATAGCAGTTTGTAATTTCAGAAGGATACAAGCTTTAGTAAGTAGAGTGGGTATGCAAATACCAGAAATGGAAAATGTTTATAGGCAGATGAGTAATAAGTTTTTATTTTAATTTGCAAGGGTATATGACATATATGCAGCATCATGAAGCATACTATGGGCATTTAGCAGAAAAAATATTATTATGGGAATGAGCGTAATAAAAGCATACGTGTCTGTTTAGATTCTTGAACATCTTTTGTAAGTGAATAAAAAAATGTAAATATGTATGTATGTCTGTCTGTGAGAGAGACCCCATTTGAAAAGAATGCTTAAAAGACATTGACAACGCGGGCTTGCACAAAAGACGCACTAGTGATAATAGTAATAATTACTGCCAATATGTTCGTCATATAATCATTCTAATCGACTCGACATCCCTGTTACACGCAT
>JAHZMT010002259.1:0-10192 GCA_027743785.1 Sinhomidia bicolor
AACGTAAAAAATAGAGGTGCTTTGAAGAAGAGAAAGTACTTGAATAATGTAGTACACCCTGCGTACTTAATGCGTACAGTAATAGTAGTAGCAGCAGCAGCAGCAGAGCAGTGCTCATTCATATTTAGATAGAGTTCCTTTCTTCTTCTTTGAACGAACACACACACACACTTACACACAAACGACTTCTTGTGGTTTTTTGGCAACAGAGTAAAAGTCACATGGAGGTAAAGAAAGTTATCCGTTACCATAATCAGTTTTTAAGAGACATGCTATTTTGGCATAATGGTCCAATGATGATTGAAGAAGGTTGGATAGGATGTAGAGATAACGTAGAGATTGTGTACTGTGCTATATGCACTGGCAAAGTAAAAAAATCTTTCAGTTTATATAAACTACGTATAATGTCTGTACATACATCTCTATATATAATACTATCTCTATATAATGTACTTTTTGGTTGTCTCGTTTTGCTTGTGTAGTTTATTATATTTGTAGTACTATACATCATACAAAATGTAGCTACCTCACGCTGTGCCCTTTTCCTTTGATTTCCTTCCCTTGCTGCTCACTTACATCCCTTCTTTTTTTGGAGACTTTTCCTTTTGGCAATGACATTGACTTTCATCTTCGTTCTTCTACAATATCCTGCTGTTGTGAACATCTCACTCGCTCACTCAAGTAGTAGCAAATATTACCACCATCATCATCACTGCCACCACCACCACCACTGTAGTCAAGTCAAGCAGTTACACAGATATAGTCATTGAAGGAAAGATTTTTGCAGTTTGTGTAGGAGTACAGACGTAGTAAGTAATGAACTTTAAGTGCATTGGTAATGGGGGAAATAGAAAAAGATACCTATATAAAAAGACTCAACCACTCAACATTGTTTCTTTTTTAACGTTGTACGCAACAATCGCAGTAGCATCAATAAGATTTCGTACGAGTATTATCGTAGTACCCTCATCTTATTCAAACTGTGAGGTATCCATTATCATCATCCACTTTTTTAATGCTATAACAAAAATGTAAGCAAACTTAATCCAAATAGTAGTAGAGTAGCTTTCCGTAACGCAAAGTACGCCTTGGACAATTTTCTGCGGTAATCATAAGTAATAATATGGTCTGCTACGCGTAATAATGTAAATATACTTACCTACATAGGAACTAGGTACATACACACAAACCAGCAAGCGAAAGCACGCACTCACATATACATACAAACTCTCACTTTCATCATCATCTTCATACATTATTTGTTTGGTTTTCTTTTCTTTTGCTGTCGGGCTTTTTCCTGTATTTTTTTTCTTTCTATTATTACCAAACTGCTTGTGTGTGAGTGTGGGTGCTTCATGTGTAACTTCATGCATACCAAACCAACCGCGTTAACTTTTCTTCTACTTCTTATTCTTCTTTTCTTTCAACCAAGTGGTTACTTGAACTGGACTAGTGCTTCTTTTCATAATAATTCTAGTACAGAAATGTATGTACACACACAAGAAAGAATAAAAAAGTCACATTCTGTTAACAACTTACTCTATCTCCAGTCAAGCTCAAGGTCTCGCAAGACTAATGTAAAATTCGAATGCAGAGGAAAGCTAGTAAAGAAAAAAAAGAAGCGGCAATAAGCAACGCTCTCCTATTAAAAGAGCGTGTGTGTGTGTGTGTCTGTGTGTAGTTTTTTACAAAAGGAAGGGAAAGAGAGAGAGAGAGAATCAAATGAAAACGGAAAACTTGTTTTTTTCTTCTCTCCTCAGATTTAAGAGGAGCTTTTTCGAAATTCTCATTGTCTGGACTTTCCATTCATTTATATTTCATATGGCTAGAAATCTTATGAATTTTGCTCTTTCCTCTTTTTTGGTTCGTTTAGTGAAAAGTTGTATGTATAGTTGAGTTAGTTGTACGCTCTAGTTAGAAGGAGTTAGAAAAGAAGAAGAAGAAGAAGTAGTATTTCTTTTAGTTTTGTTTGCCGGCAGCAGCAGCAGGTTCAGCTAGCTTTGACGTTACCAATTGCTACATGAGATGATAAAAGGTAAACCCGCATTGTGCGTTTATAGATGTACATATATGTATATTCTTGCATTATAGGGATTTCCGTATGCTGTCTGTACATTTTATATTACCTCGGGGAAAGTCATGAAGAGAGAAACTCACACTGTGTGAGAGAAAAGAAAAGGCCGCTGCTGCTGCTGTTTGCTGCTATTTTCAACAAGAATCTGAGAGTCGTATATGAGGAGGAGCAAAAAGTTGAGTAAGATAAAGACAGTCCAGCTCCAACAGCAGCAGCAGCAGGAGACTCTGGTGCGTGTTATTACAGAGAAAACGCCAAAGCCGCCGCTGCCACCGCCACTATACCACCACCATCGGCAGAAAAGAAACTTGTTCCTTTTCTTCCAACTTCTCTCCGTTGTCTTTGTCGCCGTAAAAACTTTAACTTTTCCACAAAAGCGAGTCTTTGTTAAATTCATGATATTGTAATCTAAGATGCGTTTCCCCGTTAATTAATCCATTATTTATTAACAAGCCATTAGCCTCCCACCCAGTGCATGGTTTGCGTTATCGTTCCAAGGTTTTTCGTTGAGCTTTGCAGTTGGACAAGGATATGGCAAGGCAAGCAAAAAAGCAAGTAACGGCTACACAAGCCGCAGGGAAGTAGTCTACGTTTTGCAGCGTCTTTACTATAAAATTTCATTAGACGCCGACCTCTTAAAGACGAGCATTTCTCTGCTCTGTAGTAGAACAACAGTAGAACGTGTTGCGAAGGATTACCAGACCCGAGTTAAAGGTAACCTCTCCATTTGTGTAAAACTATGCGCATTGCCGCTCTAAATGGGATTTTTGGACTATATTCTTTCAATAATTTAAAATCAAAATCACAATATTAATTTAATTTCAAAATACAAACAGTAAAAAACACAACACGAATTGTGCATTATACGTACCTAAATAGATACATAACATAATGTGCATGTTGTAATGTACCTATACAGCTTTCTATATTATGCTCTGCTCAAACTTTCATTCTTTTCTCCAAATCAAATGAAATACTAACAAAAGTAAAGAAAGGTATGAGATACACGTTTGTGAACAAGCAAAAGCGTCAAATTTCTTTCCTCCAGCAATATTCCCTGCTGGGCTGAAAATTCTTTTTATACGACAGCAACAGCAGCAGTAGCAGTGCACTACTCTTCACACACACACACACAAGGTTCTTTACTAAAATATTTTCTGCTTTAATGCCCACTTCTGCGAAAAACAGTATAAACATATATAAACATTCGTTCATGTATACCTATATTAATCCATCATCGTATATGTATACTTATNCACACACACAAGGTTCTTTACTAAAATATTTTCTGCTTTAATGCCCACTTCTGCGAAAAACAGTATAAACATATATAAACATTCGTTCATGTATACCTATATTAATCCATCATCGTATATGTATACTTATCTGCCTTTTCAGAATAACTTGTGGAATACACAAGGTACAACAGGATCCTCTACTTGAAGTGATTTCACTCAAGTATTTGGTGTGTGTGTGTGTGTGTGTGGTGCGCGGTGGTGGTGAGGGATATTGTAGAGGTTGTATGTGGATAGATAATGCTAGTAGCTATATAGGCATCATCATCATCATCATCAGACCACCATACTAGTAGTAAGTAATCAAAGGAAAGCAAACGCCGAAGAGGCTCAACTCAACAACGCATGCAGTGATATTACTCACTCAAATGGTACTAATACTAGTACTAGTGTCGAATGTAAAAAAATGTATATACTATTATATACCTACGTATGAATGTAGCCCATAATACTTTATATGATTATCTTGCTTTCACCACTGAACTTAGGTACAGCTAAAGGCATCAACAACCAACCACCTCAACGAAGAGTGAGAGCATCTCACTCTTCTTTTATCTTGAATTTCCGGAAAAGATGAGCTCTCTTTCTTATTTCTTGAAGCGATTCTTTTTTCTCTTTTTCTCTCTCTTCTCACTGCTATGCTGCTGTTGCCTGCTCTCTTTCACTATTCTTCTTGTATTCCATCAACAAGAGCACACTACTGAGAGAGCAAAGCAAGTTAAGGTGAATCACAATGTTCGCTTCGTTTGGTTTCTGGTTCTATTTTTCTACTTATCGTAGTCGCATGGTGTGATGCCCACAAAAACATAATAAAAAGGACACGTAGCTAGGTAGATAAAGTATTATTACGGTGGTGGTAGTGGTGTGGCGAAAATATGATGCCAGGAAAAAAGAGAAGAAGAAAATGCCCGTTATTTCCTAGCATTCTTGCTGAACCACACAGAAAAAAATGTACTGCGTTATAAAATGGTTTATGTGGTATCATCCGTACTGGCATTTACTTCCTCATCACATCACAAGTGATTCAATTCAGACCATCCATCTGTACACACACACATACAGGTAGGTGTATATATTATGTATTATTACGTACCATGATAATGATGACAATGATGATATATACCTGTTATAAGCTGTCACACGTAACTACTGCTTTCATCTCCACACAAAATATACGCGGTGATGGTGGAGAAAGGTAGCTAGTAGAATTACTAGAAAGAGAAAAAACTGACGAAAATGACAATATTACAAAAAAAGTATTATTATTTTTCTTCAGGTTTTATCCTTTCTTAAGTACTTCTTGGGGCTTTGGCTTAACCAGCTTAAGGTAAAAAAACACTCACAAATGCTTACCTACTATTTTCAGGGACGGACAGTTCTACCACAGAGAAATGAAGAAAGCTTTACATTTTCCGTATGAAATATTGAGGAAATAATCCGCATCTCTTCTACAACAGTAATGGTTTGGCTATGGTACACCCACATCGCTACCTATATAGGATATCGGACAAGTGGAAAAATAAACAAAAGAAATATACCTCTGTACTTACTCTGTACATTTTTTTCTTGGTTGGATTGGATCGATTGCAATGTGATTGCTTCCTTGACTGTTTTTGCAAAAAGAAAAAAAAATAAAAGATGTCGGTTAATAGGTTCGTCAATCTCTTTGAATAGGCAGTTGTAGTCATAAAATGTATATCATCAATGCTAAAATAGTAAACAGTATACTCTCTTTTTTAACAATAACAAATGCATTGCAAAAAAAGTGGAGCGGTTTCTCCTCCACTTGGTTAGACTTATTGCTTACATGTGCGTTTCATCCTTCGTTCTATAATAGTTGCATTTTTTGCCAGCTTTTTTCCAGAATATACATACATACATGCATGTATACCTATCTATCTACACGAGCAAACGGAATGGATGATTTTCCGTGGGCTCTCTGATCGTTCAGTCAATCACTCGAGTGGTGGTGGCGGTGGTAGAAAATAAGAGTAAGCCATAAAAGGCATTATTATTCGTTGTGCTAGGTAAAAGGATGGGATATTACGGGTGACTTGGTGGTGGTGGTGGAGGTAGTGATGGGCGATGATTCTAGAAAAGTGCCTGCTTTTGTAAACACACGGCGATGATCACGATGATGATGATGATGATATCAGTAGTAGTGATTCTTATTCCAATGATTGGAACAGCAAACGTCTTTAGCATTTATAAGGTAGTATTGATCGTTTCTTCTCTTTTCTTTTATTTCCTGTAGACAAAAAAATACTTTAATATTAAACTGCTTGCTTTTTTCTACACCTTATCTACACACATGTAGGGAAGCATGTATGTGTGTATGTATGTAAGTAGGTTCGGTGAAATATTTAAACGTACGACTTATTATACTCATTCTATGGATGCTCTTGAGAAACACTTACTTTCCTCAATCGACATTGCTTTCATTTCCTCTGTTAACCCATATTTTATCTTGGTTTGTCGGATCTTCCTCTTTCTCTCTCTCTCTCTCTCTGCTTCTATCTCTTTTCCACCACAAAAAACACACAGGCAGGGTGTACATCGGAACAAAACTGGGTAGAACAGGATATAGCATTTTTCCGAGATAATACCTTCCAGTAAACTATACACTACCTGCCCTATACATTATTCTTGTTGTATTCCATACATATTATGTGCTGCATCTCTTGTGCAATCACGTACTACTTTTTTATGCTCTTGCATTTTTGCCAAGGTATGTTGTACAGAAGAGAAAAAAACAGAAATGATTTTTTTCTATGTTATGGATGTTGGTGCTTTTGTTCTTCTATTTATCTAGAGCAAATTGCCAAACACACATAATAATAATAATAATAATATGTGAAGAAGCAGACTCTCTCTCTGCAAAAGTAATAGTCAACTCACTGTGCTCTCTACCTAAAGGCTAAAACTCGAGGTAATAAGAAACTACAGTAAAAAAGAATTCTTAAAAGTAGATCTGTGAAGTGTAGTGGTGGTGGTACTGAGTAGTTGGAAATTCTGGTGTTGTGCCATTATTTGTCGACTATTATTGGTTTCTATTGAAAAGAGTCTCGTATATTTGTAGGGGTCCATATGTAAGCACTTGTTATTGTTATATATACCATCTTCATTTCTTTTCATCTCAAATCAACCAGTAGACGTGAGTATAGTAGTAGTACCTGGAAAAAAAACTTGAAGTATTCTCATACTAGTTTCATTTTTATTGTTTTCCAATATTGTGCAACTTGCTACTTGTTTGAACATCAGAAGGCAAAAAAAAGAAAAAAAAGTAAGTAGGTAGGTAGGTATGTTTAAGCCATCAAAATTTCATTTCATAAAAGATTCATACCACGCATTTTAGAGTTGAATGAATTTTTTGGAAGAAAATTGAAAACAATATACACATGTGTATGCTTTAAGGTATATACATACCTCATTATATTGTGACCATTTCACCCCTTTTGCTTTTATTATTTATTATTATTATTATTATTTTACATGCAAATGTGTTTTTTATTTGTGGAGCCGCGTATACTCAAACCATCATCTTCTCTTCTTGCTGCTAATAATAATTGTCATGTCATATCACCAGTAATGTTAATGGCTGCAAAACACATAATGAGCAGGCAGGACTGGATGCCTTGCTGTTAATCATAGTAATAATAATACTGGTAATAATTTGAGATGGCAGGATGTCAGCAGAGATAACAAGGTAACAGCTAGTCTCTCTGGCTGTCTGTCTGACTGGGGGTAAAAAGAGGGTGAAGTGAAAACTCGTCTTCTTCTCCTCTCTCAAATTCTCAATTTCGACAAAGTTTAATGTGTGCCCTGTTCACGCATCATGTAGAATATGAGCAGTGAGCATGCATCCTTTTTTGTAGTAAGTATAATAATAATAATGCAGTAGTGTCGGAAGAGCCTTATATACACATGATATTAGAAACACTCCACATTACACACCGCACAGCACACACATCACATCATCCAACCATTGCATCACGACCTCCAGCAATAACATTCCTCATGTATGACAAGTATGGAGCAGCGGACGTATGGAGTGTGGTGATGATGGTGGGTGAGTAACTCAACCAAATATCAAGTCTATCTATCTATGAGTCAGAAAGACGAAAAGGTAAAAAACTCTAACTCTTTTTCACGTTGTTTTTTACAAGTAGAAGCATCCCACTTTGTATGCTGTCAGCTTGCTTTACTACGCGCTACAAAAAAAATCAAGCATTATCGATGAACGAACATCAAGTAATTCAACCTCAACCTTCCCTTCTTCCAACCAGGAGAGAAAATATTAAAAGCGAGAGAATTCAAGTGAACAGCCCTCTTGTAACACCAAAAAATATCATCTCATTATGCTATCTTCTCTTTTTACACTTTTACACGTTTATATGATGATGATGATGGTGGTGGTGGTGATGCCTACGCCAGAAGATACAAAAAAGTTGGGGTTTGCTGTTGCTTCTGCTGTTGCTGCTGCTGCGATTCTGTTGGAAATGGAAAATCGTATTTAATAAAAAAAATAAAAAAATGCAATTGGAAATATATAAAAGTTGTGATGTAACTTTGATGTAAACACAAAAGGTATGTGTGGTGTAGTACTAACAATAAGTATACTTATATAAGTAATAGTGTACAATTGTAAAGAAGAGAACAAAAATTATTATTAAAAAAGGGGAAGTTTTTTAATTGCAATAAATTTCCCTACTCTACTCCTTCATCTGTGTTAGGGGCCGAACCTTTTTGGACGTAGTATGTTGTTTATAGCCCTAAAATAATAATAAAAAAAGAAAGAGAGGAGAGCATTTGAGGAGGAATTTCCCTTATTTAGTTGGCTTTTTTATCAACAACTTTACTCATTTGGTTCAATTTCATTATCCACTGTGCTAGTGCCAGCCAGTCAGCCAGCCAGCAGCAGCAGTGTACAAAAAACATTGCAGCACAGCAAGATCATCACAAAAAAGAGTGTGGAACAAGTGTGCACATTTAAATAAATGAGCGAGTTGTATTTATTGCTGTGGGGGTTGGACCGGATGAAACCCTTCTCTTGCTTTTAAAGGGTTTTGGTTTTCAAATCCAATTAAAATGGAAGCAAAAATTGCAGCAGTAGTCATTTTATGCATATGGCTTCACTTTTTTTATTATTATTAATGAAACACAACAACCACACTGTCTTTCATACAATTTTTTAAAAAATATTGTATTATTAAATAGGAACATTTTTTGTTACTGCTGCTGTTCTGTATAACCTTTGTTCTTCCAGAAGAAAATACATTGCCCTTTTCTGTAACAAATTGAAAATATGCAAAACATTATATATGTTCTTTGATAGCATGAATATTTTAATTTGAATTGAGAATCCACAAAAAGCTGATGATGATAATAACAATGCAACAGGCAACAGGGATGAAATGTACGCCGCATCGTATCTGTAGAACATCAGCATTTGAAATGGAAACTCGATTTTTTTCTGAAGCAAACCAAATGATTTCAATTAACTTCCGTGTTCACCCGATTCGATATTATCTCAGGATGATAACAAGAAAATAACTTATTAATTAAGAAGAAATGGGTACCAGTGCGGGTATAATATGTTAGCAATTCTGGACATCATCAGTGAGTGCGTCTGCTGCCGGACAAGCCTATTTGGAAATGAATTATTACAATAGTTTACTATAGCCTTGTGTTTTTTTTCTGTACGGGGTCGGTGTACCTGCTGCAACTAACTGCCCACACGTAAACAATACGCTTGTATGTACATATTTTTTTTGTTTATTTGCAAGTGAATAATACCAAGCGAAAAAAAAGATTGAAAAGACACGAACAAGTCAGCAAATAATGCGGCTGTCGTCTACTACTGGATTGCAAAGTAGTAGCTAGTTATATAGTAGTCGCCGTCGCTAGTTTTCTCTTTTGAGCTTTCAACAACATCAACAACAGCAGCAGCATCAACGTGTCTATGCAGCCCAGCTTTTGTTTTATGACAATACAATGCATTTTACATGTATCATTTTGAAAAGACTGGCTAAATAGCACCGGGCATGGGCTGTTGGTATGCAAATGCGCATAGTTTAACAGTATGACATAAAACTTCATAATCATTCCAGGCATGCTTCTCATTTTGAAGAGAAACAAGGCAATAAAGTATATTACTTGTACATGATTTTAAATGAGTGCCCTTGATTATCTCCCAAGTTGTTTTCATCATAACATCATATCATCTCCTCTATAAAACTGTATATATTATGCCGTCATCTTCTTCTTCCTCAGCACACACACACACCGCGCTACCATCACCACCACACCGCTTTTCTTCGTTGTTCGCTCGCTCGCTTTGGTTGACTGATGATGCCCACTCAAGTATATATATCGTGAAAGATATTCTGGTGATGATAAGAACGGGACACGGAGAGAGTGATGATTCCTTCCACTATTGCTGCTGCTCCTTTACTGTCTCTCTCTCTTTACTCTCCAGTTATAATAATAATGAATTTGCATTCCAAACCTTCCAAAAATCTCCCGTCTTTATGTTGAATATTGTCCATAGAACCATACAAAACTTTGGGATGAATAAAAGGTATGGAATGCAATTTTATTCAGGGAAAATATTTAGGTAGATGGTATGTACGTATGTATATAATACCATGGATGAAAGATATATTACGACGTAACTTGTTCAAAATATTATGTTGCTGCGATGACCTATGCTATATAAAATGCCGCCGATGAAAAGACGACGTCGACGACGACGTTTGTTTGGTAATTGTGTGTGTATATCTTGTAGTTCACCTCACATCACACAGGAATGTTTTTAAAGGCT
>JAHZMT010002260.1:0-14543 GCA_027743785.1 Sinhomidia bicolor
GTCATAAAATGCTGCTACTACTCACTTTAAAATCATCATCAGATTAAGTTACACCACCACCACCACCACCATTATCATCATCAATTGTCATTATAAAAAAATGAAGGTAAGCGTGTATGCATAAAAAGTATTTTTCGTACCTAGAAAATGTGTACAGCTTTATAGACCACGTTTTTTTCTGTACATAATTTACTATTTTGCCATGCAATTTTCATTTAACTAATTTAGCATTATGTAGGGAATGTACTTAATTTAAATTTTTAAGTATATGTAATTTATTTCAAAGTACATTTAACATGTTTTTGTCCTACTCCAAAAATAAAAACATGGTAGACAAAAAAAAAATTGACAGAATGCATTTTTAATATTGCATTTGAGAATCCGTGGAGAAACATTGCATTTTGGACAAGTCAGCTAAATTAAAACCATATTACATGGCACTCATTTATATTCAAATACAACTTCCTTGCCACTTTGTTGTCATGTAGTGAGTGCCTTTTGTTGACAAACAGCAAACAAAAACACCATCAGCCATAATACTTCTGAAAAATTACTATCTAACAATCTAACATCTTATTTAACAGGTCACAAATAATCCTACAATTTATGGGCGTCAACCTTGTTCAACAAACAGACAGTCAGAGTCAGAGACAGAACAGAAAGGACACTCATTCGACACTAACTAACTAACTTGCATTAGGTAAGTAAGTACACGTAATAGTGATGTTTTTTTTCTTTTAATTTATGAAGCCACTCCTGAAAACAATTTCCGTATCCGCTCACTTACCAACTAAATGTAACCAACTAGTGTTGAGTTTAAAAAAGAATAAGTGTGTCGTAGAGTGAGCCAAAACTCATCTCCAACGCTGTACGTTTACTTACAATATATCTGATCATCGCTCCTCATCAGAATAATGTATTATTATTATTGCATTTGAAAAGAAAAAGCTATATTAAATATTAAAATGGTGTATATGTAATCTAAATACTAACTAATGACTTTTTTTAATCATCATAAACTCTACCACCACCGGAAGTATTAATACCTACAATCTTTTATATGATTTATCAATAAACTCCTATTCAGCATGGTTTTGTACTTCCCCCAAGCAATCGTAAATGTTAAAAAAAATATGTTGGTGGTTCATTCATTATAGAATTGAGTTTTACATAAATTGTTTTTTTCTCATCATTATCATCATCATCCCCTGTTTTTATTGCATATTGGTTTGGTTTCTTTTGTGGATTCTTTTGATTATCTCTCATGTTGGGTGCTACAAATCTGTGAACATACAGCACCTATACAAAAACCATCATCATCATCATCCCCCATCACACATCTCATAAATCGCCTTTAGCAACACACCAGCATCCAATTTTACGTAACAAATCCTTTCATTAGTCCATTTTCTTCGTTTTCAAATATAAATGTTTTGGCACTGCTCGTCTCTTACAATGGCGCAAAAGAGAAGTGCGCATTTCCTTTTTTATGACTTTTGGTTTTATCAGGCATGTATGTTGTGCAAGTGTGTACATTCAGTGTGAACATGAAACAAAATAGGTATTTATTACTTTTACACTTTTTGCTTAAAATAAATGGTGTACATAGAAAAGCTTAAGCAAAAAAGGTAGAGAGCTGCCGTTTTTGCAAGCATGACTTTAATAGGGATGCTGCTGCTATGATTTAATAGTTTCATAATTTATTTACATGGCTTCATAAAAACAATCCAAAACTTCAACCAAATTACCTATTTAAACATTTTTTTGGCACTTGCATTTAGGCATCATTCATTCTTCGATGTAATATCACATAGGCACATACATACATACTACACAAAGGAGCAAGCATCAAGTGGTCCATGCCCTCAATCAATGAATTTTTTTTTTCAATTTCCCTTTTTGTCACCGCAGTTACAACTCTGTCTGTAAAGTTGCAATTAAAAAAAGATTCGCTAAAAAGTAAGATATTAAAAGGAGTTTTGCCATGTAACGCATTGTTGTCGCGTTTCTCTATCGTCGTACAAGATTAC
The DNA here is from genome assembly GCA_027743785.1 of Sinhomidia bicolor. Taxonomy (NCBI): domain Eukaryota; kingdom Metazoa; phylum Arthropoda; class Collembola; order Entomobryomorpha; family Entomobryidae; genus Sinhomidia; species Sinhomidia bicolor. Next base: position 2,031 of record JAHZMT010002260.1, read on the forward strand.
AAACTTACAATCAACGTTTCACCGGATTTCGATGCATCCTTGCATCCCTTTATTACTACTAATAATAATAATATCTTGAGTAGGTAGGTAACTTGTAATGAGTTTGCAAAATTCTTTTGCTTTCGCAACCTGAAGTCTCAAACAGTTGGTCGGATAGAAAGTTGTGTAGAAGAAGAGCTATTTTGTAAAAGTGTGTTTGTTTAAAAACTCGCACCAACTTATATACACTAATTCCGCTTTACATGTCTTGTCAACCATGATACAACCATTTAACACACCACGTCGTCTCTAGCCAAACATTTTACAAGCTGTCATTAAACAATCACATTTATCATCAGAAAACAACTGCATGTAAATACATATAGAACACTTATTGAAGGAGAAGAAGAAGGAGGAGAGTGAAAGAGGCATTGCTTGCTTGCTATTATTTACTTAACAATCAGAAACAGACACATAAAAGCTTTGGAAGTAGTAAGCTTGCTCAGCAGCAACAGCAGCAGCACAACAACATTCACCTCCACTCCCATTTTACCGCATCCATCAACATCATCATCATCATCCGCAATGGCCATTTAACAAACTATCTGTTATTATTGCCATTATTATTATTAATAATAATAATATTTTTTTTGAATAGTTCATAAGAGTTCGTCTTGAACAATACCAACCAAGCGTACGTACTAATAACTAACTACTAACGTCAGCATCATCATCATCACCATATCGCCTTTTCTTCATACCAACAAGACCAGCCAAACCCAATAGTACGTAAACAAAGAAAAAATGATTTAACAAAGTCAAAATATGAAAACTCAGATTCTGCTACTCCGCCGCTACTACTACAACTACTCTTACAAGTTCATGCCATTCTCCACCTCCACCGCCAACACGCATACCACCACCATGTACTCCTACACTCAAATAAAAGTACCAATTACTCCGTTGTGCTGCTAGTCGTTGTAGTCATCAAAACAACAAGTTAAGTAACTAACTACAACAACAGTATTAAGAAAGCCATTTATCGTGTTAAAGAAACCAATATTGAGCATCAAATGTTTTTTTTTCACGCTAATAATGGTAAGGCCCGTGGTGGTGGTGGCAGTGTACCCCATATTATTCTGCACTTTTTTTTAACGTTTTACATACACTCTTCTTTGATACCAGCATAGCACCACCAAAAAAAAACAGCTCAAAAATAAATGTGTACCGCTGCTGCAGTGAGCTAATAATCCCCAAAAAAAATATTACTTGAAGGTTTGCATATTATTCTGCCTGCTTAGAACAGCTAACATCAGTGTATAAAAATCGTGAAATCAAAATGCACTCATAGTTTCTCGTCAAGATTACACACACACACACACACACCTTCTTAGCAAAGGTATGTTGTTGCTCTGAAGATATGGATTTTGTAGAGAGATGATGTAATTTTTTCAATATTATTATTATTACATGTATTATATGATGACCATTTAGTTCTCTATCCATTCTGGTATGTTACGTTCTGTATCAAATAGTTTTCGTTAAAAAATACTTTTACACCCAAGTAATCAAATCATATAGTCTATCAGACAGATTTACTTTTTTTTGCTACTCATGTTCATAATAATAATAACACTGCCATGCTTTTTAACGCTGATGCTGATGCTGCTGGCAATTTCGTTAGTCGACTTTGACTTTTTTCCCTTCCTTTCTTGCTGTTCTCTTTATCAGCTCTCTGCCAACACATAAGACACAACGAACAGCATTATTACTAGCAGAGCAGAGCAGTTTTGCTGTATGGCATACTATTATTCTCTTGATCTCGGCAAGCAAGCTGATATAGTGAGCAAGTAAGTAAATCAACGCAGTTTTGCAGCAGCGTTTACTTTACTACTTGTACATACCACGATCATCACCTCTTGCCATCTACAACAACAGCAACAAGAAAAGGCTTTTGCAATAAATGCAATTGCCTCTGCTACCTGTCAAGTCAGTCTTCTCTTGGCAAGCGAGGAGCTGTATTATTACATTGTGGTGTCGGTTAAGATCAAAATCCGTCGCGCGATAGCTATGGCAAGAAAAAAATCTCTATAATATCCATCTATGGTGGTATGGTGCTGCGGTGCTATGTATTATGTATAGATAGGCACAACAAGAAGAAGATCTCTTTCTCTACCCTGTCGTTGTTCAGCTTGAGAGAATAGGAATAGGTATTTGTATTTAAATCAAGAGACAGAGAAGCAAAAAGGAGCAGAGAAAAGCAATAGTAAACGACGAAAAAGGAACGGTCTCCTGCTGACAACGACGACAGAACAGCATCAGCAGCAGCTAGTAGAGGAAGACAAAGTCAGTGAGGAAGATTGTGTGCAACGCGACGCCAGTCGAGAGTCTACATGTAACCAAAGTTTACTTACTCTTTTACTCAGCTCAACAAACTTTGTTGTTAGTTGTTAACAATATTTTCTTTTGCATACAAAAAAAGAGAGAAAATTAGTATTAAGAGCATTTTCGCATGATACAAATTACACAAACTATCATTACTGGCGGGTTGTTAGCAGTTGAACATGTATAGCATTCAGCGGAAAGTGAGATTAATGGGCGGTTAGCTATACTCTGTTATTGGGGTACACTGAAATACGACTGCTGACAGGTCATTTTCTGACTTGATTGCTTTCTATCATATAATAGGTATATATGTACATACATAGTCAGCTTATTTGACAGGATATCGTTATCGTAGTAGCAGACAGACATACACACCTACCCCCGAATGAGTAATATTGAATTGACGATAGTCAATTTGCCTAGTGCTCATCCGATCCGAGCTTTTGCTCCTTTGTGTACTTTTGACGAAAAGTTTGACCGAAATCCGATAATAATTCTCTGATTCTGCATATTATTATAAAAAATAGAAGAGTATGCATGTATACAGTTCGGTTTGCCATTTATTATTAATTGATAGGCAGAGAGCTGTTAGCGTTTTTTTACGAGGGAATAGATACGGACAGAAAAGTTTCTTTTCTCAATTGATTGATTGCATATATTCCACTATACAAACGGTGGTGGTCGTCGCTGCGGCGATAGTGGTAGTAGTGGTGGTGGGTGGTGTGCTGGCTGATGACGATGATGGTGTGTGGCCGTGACTGTCGTACTTGTTTTGTATATCATGCAAATTTGTTGGTTGTGTCGTCTCAATGGAAAATTTGACTATTTCACTCACTGGCTGACTGACTGACTGCTTCCAACAAACAGCTTCCATTAACCCAGTTTCCTGCCATGCCAAAGCCAAGAATGAAGGCATTATCCAGCATCGTCATTATCATCATTCACCACCACCACCGCCACTACTACCAACAACATCTCCGTTTGCAACTTTAGCTTTCCGGCAGAGAAAAAAGTACACAGAGAGATAATATAAAATTATTATTATTATTATTATTATTATTATTATGGTCTAGTTAGAGATGATCTTCTTCAGCCTACGTAGTAGTTTAGCTTGTGCGTGGTTCTACTTACCAAGAAATTATTTTTGAAGGTTTCAGTTTCATCAGTACCATGAACATGATAACAGCATGAATCATCATCATCATCATCATCGGCTAAACAAAGAGGAAGTACCAAACTCGATACAGTTTTTTTTTTCTTTTGTGCAATTTTAGTGTCGCAAGTAGTATTGTTATATTACCAGTAGTAGTGCTCAAGTGACATGGTTTTGCATTGTAAGTGAAGAAATCACAATTTCCCCAAAAAGTAATATTAATTTACTCAACAACAATGGCAGAATCGTAGAGAGGCGTAAATTTTTGTTACAAATCTTTTAAACCGCATTATCCGTACTATAGAGCATGTGCGTTGTTGTGACTATCCGACTTATCAATCAGCGGTAATTACCTAGTTATCAATCTGCTTCAAAACGCGTGTATTTAAATAAATGTACATACCTAGTCAAAAGCAGCAGTCAAGGAACGTTTTGTCGTGTCTGTAGATAGTACGTGTACAGATATGCCCTGTTGGTGCTGGTGCTGCTGGTTCACTTGAACTATTTACAACTGAATAGTAGTTCTATTGAAATATGTTGGAGTACAAAGGGCATCCGGGACGTTGTGAAAAAAAGATTCATTATGTTTGGATAGTTAGATAAACACTAATTATGTCTCCCATTAATTGTTCTGTGTAGATTCTTTTGTATTTTAATTGCAATTTTCGTTATCAGCTTATTTCAACTTATTTCAATCGGTTATCTTACATATAGGCATTCATTCATTCCTTCTTTTGTTCTCTCTCTCTCTCTCTCTCTGCTCTTTATGGTCAGTCAGTGTCAGTAGTACACAGTACACACGGAGAGATTGCTTGGTTTTCTACTGTGGCTTTTTTGGTGTGATACTGCGAGAGATTGATGATGTGACACTGGTTTATCTTATCAGCATTCCTAAATAACTACCATCATCATCATCCTTATACTTACAATTTGCCATGTAGCACACTGCTAACATCACTTTTTTCTATTGAATTCCCAGTTTCATCGCTGAAATATTTTAATTATATAACATATACATATATTTAATATCATACATAAAAACTCAAAAGGAGACAGGGGTTCTCTTTCCACAAAACTTGGTTTTACCAGAAATGTATATTGTGTATGGAAATTGATTTTTTTAATTTTAATTATATAACATATACATATATTTAATATCATACATAAAAACTCAAAAGGAGACAGGGGTTCTCTTTCCACAAAACTTGGTTTTACCAGAAATGTATATTGTGTATGGAAATTATTATTTTTTTTTCTCCAAAAAACAAAACATGACGGGATGTGGTTCTTTTTTTCTTTCAATTTACTGACACACTCTCTGACCGTTACTTCACTACTGTTTAATAATAATAATAATAATAATATATAATGCCAAAAGGAATGACATTGCCCAAGAACGCGTATTAGACCGTTTGACCAAACCATGACAAATTGCATAGAACATCTCATCATAGTTTTTAATAGCATGATATTGTGTAGTAGCCATCATCAAGAAATTCATTGCGAATTCCCTTTTTCATTTTGCTTAGCGCACCACCACCACCACCATGATCACCCAAGTTTTCTGTAAAATTATTATAATTCCCATAATAATCATCCTTAAAGTTTTTTTTTAAAAATACTTTTCTTCATATTACAGAGGTTTATGCTAAAAAAATAATACGTTAAGCTGTTGTGCCACCAAAGCCTTGCACAGGGCTCTTCTTCTTACATCTTCTTACAGGGCTGTCTACTTTTATTAGTTCTGCTGACTTTACATTTTTTCTCTCTCTCTCTGTGATGATGATAGTGATCAAGTTAGTATCATCAATAACGGCTTCGACGACGATATCATCTCATTATATTGTATGTTCAGGGTGCTTAACTAACTGAGGTAATAATAATAATAATAAATAAATAAGCATATATGTGTACATTCTTGTACCTATGTATATGATAAGTACATTCCTATAACTACTGACGGTTTTGTGGTGGTGGTGACGGATCGNGTGACGGATCGGATCAGGTGTGAAGCAAACTAAAAGGCATTGGGTTGTAATAACGTAAAGAACATTTAATTATTCTATCTATTTGCATGATGCCTGTTCTAAAAACATAAATGTAATAAAATATTATGTATCTACTACCTTCCTAGCGTATACATGTAGCTGTGCGTTGTATTTATATTATTATTACCTATACATGTGAAATTATTATTATTATTATTTTATGATTTTATGATTGTGACTGTGTAAAAATGCTGGCTGGCTGCTAGGATGATGATGATGATGTTGAGGAGATGAGCAGAGAAGGGGATATTTTTATAACATTCAATTATTTTATGATTGTGACTGTGTAAAAATGCTGGCTGGCTGCTAGGATGATGATGATGATGTTGAGGAGATGAGCAGAGAAGGGGATATTTTTATAACATTCTCCAACTTGTAGCACGTTTGTAGTAGAAGTAGAAGTAGTAGTGAGTGATTGTGATTTTGTGGCTGTGACCCTCAACAAAATATTTTTGTGAGAGGGGTATTATTTTCGATAAGAACATTTTTGGTCATCTTCTCCTCATCTCACTCATTTTTTTTTGTTTCGCTAGACGCAGTTATACTTACTTGTATGTAGTGTGTAAGTAGTAGTGTTTGTGGTGTGTAGTGTGTACAGTACACAACGTTTTTTGGCTTACTCGTATTATATTTTTTATTCTTGTTTTTAGTCCTGGTATCGCATCGGTGTCGTGGACTTTACTTAAATATTACTGTTTATTATCAGGAAGGTGAAATCGTGATGTTTTGTGATGTTGTTGCATGTCGCCTTTCGGTGGTACAACCAAGTTGTCTGTTGGAAAAAAATGTGAAATAATTGGACATCATCAGCGAGCAGAGGCAGCAGCATCAGCATCCTCACACAACACCTTACAGAGCCACTTACTCGGCTACCTTGCGTCAGACAGTCAGTACATCAAGTGCGGGTGTACAGACTACAGTAAAGTGCCTTTCCTCGTAGTATCCACGTTTATCAAAAACTGTGAATTGTAATGTTAAAAGAAAACGTACTCCATTTAGCAGATTTTTTATGTAAAAAAAAATCTTAATTTAACCAACAAAGAAAGCAGCAACAAGAACAAAGAAAAAAAAGTAGACGATTTTTTTTTTGTATTTTTTGGCAGTAAAAATTATTTTCCCTGAATAGAAAATACAAACTTGTTGGTCATCATCACCGCATCAAGATATCATTTTTTTGCCGTGAGGCTTTTCCTTGGCAGTTTTTTTTTTGCTATTTGCGATAAGAACGGTGGTGCTACTGCTGCTGCAGTAGTGATTCAACGAGAGGAAAAATGCGGATGGAAAACGCGCTAGAGAACCGTGACGTAATTGGTGTTGGGGACGCTGTCCTTTTGGATGACCCAGACAACACTGAAGAATTTATTGAAAATTTACGAAAGCGGTTTCGCAGTGACATTATCTATGTAAGTAAGATTTACCTAAATTTCTCCCATCTCTCTTTTCTTTCTAGAGGCGAAATTTTTTTTTCATATTCTCGTATTTTGCTAACAAACCTTATTTATTTATATTTTTTTCATTTTAAGAAAGAATCCTTTTTAAAGCTTTTGCATGTCGTCATAATAATGTTCATGATGATGAGGGTGGATTGGTGAATGTATGGTTGTTGTTGTGTAGGTAGGTAGATAGGTAAGGTAAAAATGATAACTTTTGCACATTCCAATCCCAAGGTTTCGCAGTGACATTATCTATGTAAGTAAGATTTACCTAAATTTCTCCCATCTCTCTTTTCTTTCTAGAGGCGAAATTTTTTTTTCATATTCTCGTATTTTGCTAACAAACCTTACTTATTTATTTATATATATTTTTTCATTTTAAGAAAGAATCCTTTTTAAAGCTTTTGCATGTCGTCATAATAATATTCATGATGATGAGGGTGGATTGGTTAATGTATGGTTGTTGTTGTGTAGGTAGGTAGATAGGTAAGGTAAAAATGATAACTTTTGCACATTCCAATCCCAACCCAACATGTAGTGTCGTGTCGTTTGTCTAGGGCATGCGAAGTAAAAAAACCATGATGGGGATGATGATGATGATGATGATTGCTCACTCTTCTTATTTTGGGGCTAGAACAACCAAAAATTTATAAGTATGATTAGTCATCTTTTAAACCCTTTACGAACGCTTAACTGGCTTCATTTTGACATCGAGAAAAGCACAAGAACAAAAATGGGATAAATCATGCCCCAAAGAAGGCCTCAAGCGAGTATTATTACGCCAGCCAGAGTGTTTTAATGTAAATCCCATAATATATTTAGGCATTTACTTTAGCACACACAGCAAACATGCTCTTTTATCAAGATCAACAAATACTCCCAACTGTGTGGTGGTGGTGGTGGTGGTGGTGGTGGTGCAGTGAGAGAGTGGAAAAATGGTTAAGAAAATCATGCTGGCAAAAGTTTAATTAATGAAATTGTGCTAAACTCGTGACCCTTCTAAATGGATATTGTGTATCACTGTTATTTGTTATTATTATTATTATTATTATAACGCCACTACTAACTACTACTACCACCAACACCGCTCACTTGTGCTATATGAAAAATGATTTTTATTTCCAAATAAAATGATGGCATTCCACATTTTGTCCGCTGCACCGGTTTATTACCCATCACATTGTGCCGTGTACACAGAAGCACATATAGCACTCTTTCAAACGAATAATTAGCCTTTTCAGAGTGACGTCCTTAAATTCGCATTTAACGCATCATTAAATTTTCAATGGTTATCCCAGTTACCTAGACACTTTTTTTACGAGTTATAATAATACTCCTTGGCCACTCGTCGCCAATTGACTTTCCTTTGCTTAAGGCCAAGGTATTAACAGCTTTTTGGTCATGTAGGCACGAGTCGTAAATCTTAACAATAACAATATAGGTAGTAATGAGATTCACTTGAAATCTTCTTGGCTTATGCATAGCATCTGTACCTGACTGCCTTTTTAGTAGGTAGTATTATGTATTGGCAAAAAAATGGTCCGTCTTTTTTTTAATGCTTGGCTTGAGATTATATGGCGCTTGTTTGTAAGCCCATTTTGCACTCTTTTTGGTTGATTTAGTTGTTGAAATGGTGCTGTTCTTATTTGCCCTTTAATTTGGAGTACCTACATACTTACATGTGCATGTTCGTAGACATTTGCTGATGCTGCTGCTACATTGCATCACCTGCATTCTACATTTCATTACAAGTAGGCATGTCATTTTAACTTAATTTATTTCAAGTAAGAGTCAAAAGATGTACAGTCAATATTAAAGAAAAAAATAGACGACCGCGTCCGAAAGCAATTTTTAGTGCTATTTTTGTTTTTTTTTTAAATAAAAATCTCCTTTCAATTTAATCAATCCTGTTTTGATGCACTGTACATTTCCCTGTACATTTCACTTTGTCAGCACCTCAGTATGCAGTAATATATTTACAAGAGATTGACGCGTCAGTTGAGAATCTGTTCACAAAGTGATGATTTCGTACACCAGTGCTAATATTTATTGTTTGATTTGCTTACTGCTGGAGTTACAAATGTTATTGCATACGGGATTTGTTCCATATGCATACATAGCATACCACTCGCATTTTTACACATTTTTACGACGAGACCTTGAAATCTTGTGGAAAATAAACATTTCCATCTGGAATAGAAAAATAACAGATATATTGGCAGGACTTTAAAAAAACATTTAAATTTATTCTATTCCCTCATTCGCTCTACTCACTGGATTTATCATTGTCTATCAATCTAATAAAAAAAAATATTTCTAATAATTTTACTCATTCGATTTTCCGTAGAAAATGAACAAACACACCTTGATTTCTTTCTAGGTTTCGTTCTCCTATATAGTAGCAGCAAAATGTATTATTTTTTTCCAATTGTAAAAAAAAAAATCTTTTACTTCAACGGCTGATTGGATTCAGTTTATAAATCAAAACACACCTCATCATAAGATCCGGTACTGCACTGCATACCAAATTAGTCAAATTACTATTCCTTGCAAGCAATACGTATAGCATGTGTCTATCTATATGAATACTATTTATACTACTATTATATGGCAGCGTCAATGTCAATTAGTTTTTTCTCTCTTTCTCTCTTTAAACTTGAGCTTGCCACCAGTACAGCATACAGTGTTTTAATGAAATCATCAGTTGAAGAAATTGCATAAGAAAAAAAAATTACTGAATCTCATTGATAATATTTTATACTGCTACTTACAATAATAATACCTATTGAGTAAAGTAGCTGTCTGCCGTTATCGTCATCACATCATCATCATCATCATCAACACTACCATAATGATATAGAGAAGATAAAACAGCAGCAGCACTCAGAAGCACAATACCAATTTGATTGTATATGTGTACTGTACTACTGATAGTTTTTTTCTCTCTTTCTCTCTTTAAACTTGAGCTTGCCACCAGTACAGCATACAGTGTTTTAATGAAATCATCAGTTGAAGAAATTGCATAAGAAAAAAAATTACTGAATCTCATTGATAATATTTTATACTGCTACTTACCTATTGAGTAAAGTAGCTGTCTGCCGTTATCGTCATCACATTATCATCATCATCAACACTACCATAATGATAGAGAGAAGATAAAACAGCAGCAGCACTCAGAAGCACAATACCAATTTGATTGTATATGTGTACTGTACTACTGACCAATTTCACACCTTGTCCTCATGCTCTACAAAACTGTTTACCCACCATCATCATCATCATCGCCACTGCATATATAGCATATAGACATATGCATATCCCAACCCAACTAGCTAACGCAAAGAACAGTTTATTTTACACCATTGTCATTCATCATTATTACTTGCTACCACACCTGCTTTAGCTTTTAGAGTTTGTAGGGAGGGAGGCAGTCGTCGAAGCAAAACTATATATGAAAATGACGTTAGAATGTGCATGCGCAACAGCAACAGCATTCCAGGTAACTTAGTATTATCATTTGTTTGTTCTTATCGCAGTTTAGTGGGAATTTTTACCCCATGATCGTTGATGCGGTGGTGGTGGTAGGTGCTTCTCTTGTTATCTAATCAGTGCTGCTGCTGATGCTGCTGCTGCTGCTAGTTGGCAGAGAATTTGGATTTATCTTGGTGTTTCTGCAAAAACTGTTGATATGCTTGTTCTTTTATTATTATTGTATTATTATTTCATGTGAGAAAAATGCTGCTGAAAAAAAGGGGAGAGGATAAAATAGGTATTAAAGCTGAGAGTAGTAGTAGTAGTAGATGAATATATATACGACGGTTAAAAAACAGTATGCGTCTGTGCAACCAAGTCAAACAAGCAGATGTCTCAACTCAAAACTCTCTCCCAGAGAATCAACATCACGTCAACTTAAATACATACACCTATTATTATACTACTCTACTGCGTTATCTCTGTCATTTCATTGGCATTACTACTGCTACTATCAAAGTCATCATCATCATCTTTATCATCGCCGTTGTCACTGCCGCCTTGCTTGCCATGTACATGACAATAACTCACTTCCCTCTTATCATTGCAAAATAAGCCAACCTTGGCACGGACATTTAAACAATTGAAAATTGTCATAAAAATAATAATGATGAAGACGAGCATGTGCCAGTAGAAATGTGAAAAAAAAATTGTCTTTTGAACTGAGAAGTGTGGTTGTTGCTCTGCTGATAAAAGAACAGCCGGAACTTACTGGTAAAATAAAAAAAAATTGTTTGTCCGTTGTCATGTGTGTATTTTTTATGTGTGATGATGATGTTTGGTTGCGGTGCGGTGGTATAGCTTTAACTCATTTTTGTTATAAACTGAAGGTTCATAGAAGCGAAAACATTCGTTGTTGTTAATAATGATGAGCAGTTGTCAAAAGTGGGCATGTTCTGAACATGAAAACTGAAACGATGTTGATTGTAGCTGTAATAGATAACAACTGTAAGGGAGACAATTGAAAATGCTTAAAAAATTTCATTGTGTTTCTTTTGTAGAACAGTTAGTTAGTTTTTTTTATCTTGGCGAAAAATGTGCACTCCTCCCGTTTTTGCTGGGACAACTACGTGGTAGGCGTTGCTGCTTGGTGGTTTCTGGAAGTGTGTTCATGTCAAATTCATTCACTAACAACATGTTTATTTTTTAAATATAATTTTATAGTTTTAATGCATGCAGTAGCAGCTTGGTTACCACGACGACGTAGCATGTTGAGTAACAGTAAGGAAGAAAATAATAATAATAATAGTAACTTCCGTTAAATAGTAAATAAGCTTAATTATTTAATATTAATATAGGTCTTATATACACTTCACGATGAATTCATAGTGTACCTTTCATGATTAGAACAAAATATACTTTATTTAAAAAAGGATATATAGGATATTGTTAAGGTTTATAGTTTAAGGTATTTACATTTTTTTTGCTCCCAATAAAAGAGACGTATATACCTATTCACGCATGAGAGGAACTGAATTTTGAACGGCAGGCGAGCAAAAAAATAATCATCACTTTAGATAAATTCTAGCAGCTAGATTAGATTTATTGCTATCAGCTAAATAAAAGCATGGTTAAAGTAAAGTTTTTGTAAAATGATAATTTCTGCTTCACTGAGCCGGAAAATGGATAATTTTTTGATAGGTACTACTTGCATGCGTGCGTTCTTAATCGTATATACTTTATTATGCATATCAACAACATTAATTAACTTGCTAATTGTCCTGCCTGGAATTTTTTTTATTAAGTGGCGTTATCTGTCAATTGAAAGCATTAAGTTTTTGGACGGGGTTAGTAAACCGTGGGTGTTTTGACATGTACTTTTTTTTAAACATTTACTGCTTGAAATATGTCAAGTTTTGTAATATTACAGGCAAACTCATTTAATGTCTTCTTTTATCGCCACACAACAACAACGTCAATTAAAAATCACTACTGTTGAAATTGAAAACCTCAACTGCTATCTCTCTTGCATGCCAGAAGCAGA
>JAHZMT010002261.1:0-12990 GCA_027743785.1 Sinhomidia bicolor
TCTCTCTCTCAACTTTTCATTAGGATTCCAAAGATGCGAGTCAGTTGGATCGACATAAAATCACACACATTATTGCCATCCATGACGCAGCCCGACCACAGCACACGGTAAGAACAAGAATATAAAAAAATATTTAAAAAAGACATTTTTTTGTCTTTTATTCTCATGTGCCTTTTATACCAGTATTACCACAACATGGCAGGTTTATGAGGATACTTACCTATTTACATATATATGGCTATACATAACCTCTAACATTTCCCTTGTTTATCTCACTCAACTCAACTTCCAAAAACAACACAAAATTTGTAGAGATTTACATAATAGGAAGTAGTCAACCATACCTCTATACCAAAAAACCTCTTTGTATAAACTATAACATTAGCATATTGTCAGTTAAACTCTGGTAGGTTTTTTTACTTTACCCCACAAATATAAAAAAAACTGTAAGGTGTCAGTGTAGATTTTATTTTCCCACACTGTTTTTCAAACATACTTTTAGTCTAATCCATCATGATAACTTGTGCAAGTGTATGTGTTTGCTGGCGAGACAAGCAAAAACTTTCTGTACTCCTCCACTTTACAAAATCCTTCAACTTCCATTTTCTCTGGCATGTAGAAAAATGGTATAATATGTCTGTTGGAGGATTGGAGGGGAGGGAATGGAGGGATTATATATGTACATATATGTACTCCTACATTTTGCTGGCAAGTAAAACAAATACAAGAGATGTGCATATATAGGTATACACACTTACTTAGTCTCACACAAATTATAATCCATCCACGACAACGACTACTACTACTAATTCATTAGACTTTAATCCTAATCGCTATATTCGCTAATGGAACAGGAAAGTTATCAACGGAGACATGGCTGCTGGTAATATATAATAGCTTTGCCGTTAGGGCGACGAAAGATAAGTTGATGATGATCATATAAGTTTTTAAGTGTTTAGTGCTGCGCAGACATTCTTCTTCAAAATGTGTACCAGGAAGAAGGATTATACTAATGCAACAAAGAGAAGAAAGACATAACAGCAAACAAGCTTATTATTGATGATGATGGGTTGGTTATTGTAGTTGTTGGTGGTGGCAGGGAAATGCAAAGAAAAACTCTTTGATGCTATTATTGTTTTAAGCTTCTTTTATGTAAATGCGTCGTATCAAATTACAGTACCAGTAGTAGAAGCAAAGAAGAGAAAGTATTATAAATGACGCACACGTTTTTACATAACCAGCACCACTTACCTACAATATATGCATATTATTTTCATCATTATCATCATCAGCAACAGCAGCATACATTTTATTTGTCCTTGTAGTTTTCTCAAACAAAAAAAATGTTTATACCTACACCGGTATAATATTAAGACATAAGAAGAAAACGCATATTTTTTGGGGAGGTTTTGCTACTGCTAAGGCTAAAATTGTAGAAGGATGAATAGAGAGGTATAATAGGTACACACACCTACAACATTGCATTTTTTGGCTTGAGTCCAACCGAAAAAAAAGAAAACTTTTCCGGCTCCAACTCCAACTCATATATACATAGTTGCAAGCACGACGAAACCTGGCTGGATGGCTGGCAAGCAAAAGTGGCAGACATTTTAAATCCTTTTCTTTTTTGGTATGGGCATTTTATGGTGTAGTCACTCTTCCAAAGAACAAGCACTACTACTGCTGTACTGGAATAATATGAGCCAATTCAAACTTTTATCTTTTTTCAGGGTTGCCTTGCATCTTGGGGAGAATGGGCTGTTTTAATAAATAAATAAATAAATAACAAGGTAGGCACCACCACCACCACACTATACTACTGGCACCAAACAGTATTTGCTACTTGAACATGAGACAATTTTTTTCTGTTTTTTATATATTTTTTTAAACTTGTTTTCACTAGCTTTACATTACATAAAAAGCATTTAAAGAGAAAGGGAGAAAACTGAAAATCCTTTTCCATATTCAATTCCTTGTAAGCGATTATCCCCAATGTTGGAACATGGCGGTAGTGCTGGTGGTGGTGGTATTTCAAATTGCTGCTAACGGGATGAATTATCTAGTAAAAAATGTGTACAGCTATAAAAAATGTTTTATGCATGCCCTATTTCCCTGATGTTGCTAATGATCTGCTGGCGAAAAAAAATATATATCCATGATCTGTTGTTCATGCATATGGTTTTTCTAGTGTGCATTTTTATGCAATGTTGCGTTTCTACAAAAAAAAACTTGTTATACATGCATACAGGATAATAATAATAATATTGCACATGTGTGTGTATAGAATGAAGTATCATCATCATCATCGTTGCATCACATTAAACGATAAATTTTATTGTTCATTACACTTGCCTCCCACAAGTTCATCTTAAGCCTTAAAATCCTTTTACAGCAGCGGCAGCGCTTTCCAAATTCCCATTTTGCCATTAACAGTAAATTAATAGAAGAGTTAGACCCCATATTATACTTTACTTTAAAAGGTTCTTCGTACATAAAAATATACATTATGCATATCAAGTATGTTTACAGCAGCAGCAGTAGAGAAGCATCATCAAGAAAACAAGATTGTATTTCTATATGCTGCATTAGCGTTGATGATGTCGGTTCGGAAACAACTTTTTTGCTCATTTTCTTCCTTCACTTTGTTATATAATTTTTTGCTATTTCCCCAAAAATAAGAAAGAAAGTTACTCTCTCATCCTGTTTTTAGGTTGTCATTACTCAAACTTACTTAAAACGAAATGAAGGAAGGAATACGCTTAACTATAAAGTAAATAGGGAAATGTTAAAATTATTATAAAAAGTTCCACTTTTTGTATATATACATATATTGGTTATGTATATATGTGTAGCTATATATATATAATTTGATAAAGTTGACAAGAAGAAAGCAGTACTTTTCTCTTGTTAATAATATTACTATTACCACACAATTTTATCCCTCTTCTGCTTCTTCTTCTTCTCTCTCTCTCTCTCGTTACATCGTGTCCTTCACAATATCACATTACAATGTCTCAAGTTTATTATCTATTACAAAAAAGACACGACTGCTATAAGAAACCCGCACACACACACACACGTATACAGACTAACTGAAGAGAGTATAAAGGCGACGGTGATATGGTGCCGGGAAGTATGAATAGAGCCCGCAGTGCGGTTTCCTCACGCTTCAGATGAAGACTTCCAGAAACAGTTCCTGCTGTCTTTTCTCTCTCCCACTATCATTTTTATCATTATTATTATTTTCTCCTCTTCTCATGCTTTTCTTCAGCAGCAGCAGAGGCGGCAACAATAATGGGAAGAATAAATGTATTAAGACAGATAATAACAATAAGAATACTCTCTAGCAGAAGCAGCAGCAGTAGAAGGATGGGAATGGACAGTGTGGATGATTTCAGAAGGACAATGGTGAAAGGCAACAAGGAAAATTATTGAAGCTACCAACAAGCCAGTATAATAAAGCGCTATTATATTTATATACAGTATGTATATATTGTGCTGCTAATATATAAATTACAAACACATATTTTATATTTTACTACACCACCACCACCATCGCCATATCACTTGGGAGCAGTAAATGTGGTGGTGGATGAAGCGCAAAATGTTGTTTACAATCTATCATGATCAGTAGACCGCAAAAAATATATTATTAGAGAAAGTAAAAGAGAGAGAGAGGGAGAGAGGAAAAGAGACAGAGAAAATTCCTTGCTTTTATCCTTACATAATTCATATGATGGTAGGGTATGATAATGCAGCAACAACCTGAAGAAATTTTCTTTAATAGTATCACTCAACAATGTTCTCATCTTCACAGAGAGGACACACTATAAATACTGCACCACTACTGCACACTGCCATCATTATCATTAGTTTCCCTCAGCACGGATCAACATTTTCCGTTTTACTGAAACTAAAGCTCCAACACTCCAGGGGTGTGTATACTACTATGTGCATGTACTGTGCGCTTATACCTATGTGGAGTGAGTACATACATATTTCATAATAATATATTATATGATGATGATGATGGTGTTACGAGATAGTAAAAAGGATTTCCTTTTAGTTTCGTCCTCTTCTCTCTTTATTTTCGTCTTAATAAGAAATTAAATTATCTCTGTGGCAAGAATAAATCGAATAAGAAAAGGAAGAATATGCTTTATATTCGTTTGAGTTGAGTTAAATAAAAGAAAATTCATTTTTTTTTCTTTTTTTATATAATTTACCACGCAATGCAATGTTGATGCCATTATATTGCCACTTTTTTTCCGCAATAGTCACTCTTTTTTCAGACTTTTCCCAGTCAGCAGAAATTGCTATATAGCAAGGGAGACATACAGACTGACTTTTCTGAAAAAAAAGACAAAACTGCTGAATGGCTGGTTGGTGTAGGGACTCAGTTAAGAGACAAGTTGGGACGATGAAAACACATTTTGCCTTTTCCTACCTACTTGCTGTACAGATTGAATAGTGGGATTTTTTTCTTGTTGCATTTTGGCCACTTGACTTTCTCCTTTTTTTTCTTCTTTTTTCATCGACAAATTTTTTTAAAGCTAGTTGAATGACAAATGGAAATGGTGGTGTGGCATTCGTTTTTTTGAATTCGTTACGCCGCACTGCTGCTGCTGCTACTGCTACGCCTTTTGATAGATTTACGTTCTCTACCGTACTATTGCATTAGTAAGCTATACACCATGCCACCATGCCTATTACCTATCTACCTGTTTACTCGATAAGTGTAAAAAGAAAATGCTGAAGAAAGAGATATTATTATTACCTTGTTACATTGAACAGTATAGTTTAGCATGTATTTTCCTCTTGCATTCCATTACTCTCTTTGATTCTTCTCTATTTCTTCCATTTTTATGTGAGGATAAGAAGAAGAAGCAGCAAAAAAAGGCAATGGCAGTATTCCATTTTTTTACGTGATCCCTGCTTCTATTTTCCGTAACAACATCATTTTCTAGGCATGTACTTACGTATGAGTAGTCCTTCAAGAAGTATGTACACATGAAAGAGAATTTTCTTCTTTTTCTTCTTTTTTACGGTGTGTACAATATACTTTATTCCTTTTTCGTCCCTCACGTACCAGTCATTTAGACTGCGATGACGATGATGATGATGATGGTCAAGCGAGCAAAGTTCTTTTTTTTATAGAAGAACCGTTTTTTTGTTCTTTGAACGATGCCGATGTGCTGATATATTGCTTGCTTGCTCACTTCAAAGGAAAAAGAGCTTCAAGTAAATACAAAAGGATGGATGATGATGATGACAGTCGTCAACTACTATGGATTGGCTTGTTTTCAGCTCCTGTTTGGATTGAAAGTAAGTAAAAAAAGAAAGGAAAGTCTTGTATCCTTTGAGAGGCTAGTGGTATGTATATTACACATTTGTACTATGTCTGTATACCCATGCAAGTGATGTTTTTAAGGGAAAATAATCCCCGGAAAACCATAACTTTTCTTGTAACTTTGCCATACACAAAGAAAAATACAAGGCGTCACATAAAATTTATGTATGTATGTAAGTATGTATATACATAAATAAATAGTTAGGAAGAGAGGCAAAACCAAGGCCGAAAAAAATGAGAATGATGAGGGAAATGAGTTACAAGAAGAGGAAGGAGAATGAACGACTATAAGCTTTTTTTTGGAGTATTTGTTGTAAACCTGTGTGTAAAAAAAGTGTCCCACGTGGAATAATCGGGGAGAATAGAGACTTTTGCATTCTTTCACGGCGGCGGCGGCGGTTAGAAACACGAGAAAGGACACAATAATAAAATGTTTTTCATGGTACGTGAGGTCTCCCCTTAGCACCAACCACTGTATGTATGTAGGTTCATAACTAACAAACGTGAGCACTAATAATGGTACGTATGAGTACAAGAGTTTAGTAGTGTGTACTCATTTATCTAAAATGGGATGTTTTTTTTACAGAGGTGTTTTCTGATGGCGTGATAGTCACGGCACAATACTACCACACGCCAAAAAAATGTCATGAATAAAGTCATGTGGGTGAAAAAACTACCACCATAGTAATAATAATACTAGGAATATCATCATCGTCGTCATCTTCATTATTTTAAGCTGCGTGTTTGATAACTTTTATTAAAGGTAACGGTAGGTATTAAGCTGAAAGGAAAGTATATATTTGATGCTTTAGTAGAGAGACGCAATCGTTTACCTATGCTTTTAAAATGATTTTTGTAGACTGGCTTATTTCAGAAAAACATGCAAATGAAATTGAAAGCATCTTTTTTCTCTCAAGTGGCATTCTACAAGGAGTAAAAAATTGCTTATTTTTGCATACTGTTTTACATTTAATAGAAAGCAGCAGTTGACTTATAAAGTGACGATAAGAGGTGAGTTTTTGCTTGAAAATGGAAGATATGGCCGTTTTCTCTCTGCTGAAATTATTAGTGGAAGATCTCTACTGAAGGGGAAGAGGAGAACAGTCCCTTTTTCAATTTAGACTGTTCATTTATTATTTAATCCGAGCATTTTCTTTGCTGCTACTGCTGCTGCTATACTGCTGTTTCTGTTCATTAATAAGGCCATTGAATTGATTAGCAAGAATGGACGCTTCTTCGTAATCAGCGGAATGAATGAAATGAAGTTTTCCCGAGCAAATTTGATTTTTTGTGCAGCTATTTTTGCTTGTTTATATTTTTATCCTTCGGCATGACGCACGTGAGTGAATAAAAAAGGTAAATTAAGGTTTTGCTAGAAAGGGAACGACAGTAATTTTATTATATACCAAGTTCAAATGAAGGTGAGTATTTGTCACTGAAAGCCCAGTCAATTATCATTTTCGATTACACAAGGTGCAATATACTCTCTGCATGCACATACTTGTCTAAAAAGCGACCAAAAATAAAAATTTGCTGGAGGCCTACGATATATATAAATGAAATATACTATTATATATACCGCGGTACATGTATGTCACCTAATCAAATAGAAAAGAGTAATGCATGTGCTGTGCTGTGTGTGTGTTACCCACGTCAAGAGCAACAAACCGAAAAATTTTCTTCAATTACTATTCATCTTGAATGTCCAATTCATTTTTCAGAAATGACAGTCGCCAAAGGTTTAATAGTTTGGGAAAGTTGGCTCATAGAAGTGTGTATTCTTGAACATAATGTACGTAGTAAAACGTAGTACAATTTTTTCAGTAGTTTATAAAAAGCAACCACCCTTGCATGAATACAAAAAAATATCATCTAATTTTTTTTGCACTTGCGTGTACAAGCACCACATTAGCATGTTAAATCCTTGTAGCCTTTTTGCTCAACAATATCCTGTTCCAGGAAGGCTATGCCCTGGATTTCAAGTAAACGTTTCTCTACCAAAAAAGTCTACATAGTAAAAATATACAATAACGTCAAGTTTAATTCACATGGCGACCGTTCACGATGATGATGAAGTGAGCACGGTACACACACCACCACTCTTTGAGAAGTTTCTCTCTGTGGGGCATATTTATCTGGTTACCTATTTCATTCCAATACAAAGTGGCTGGCAGTAGTGTGGATTAAATTTGGTGATATTATTTATACCAAGTGTTGTAGTCGTTTCCTTATATTATTATTATTATTATTATGGTGCTCCAACTGTTTTACAAAAGTATTTTTTACTTTATAAGTAACATGCCTACCTATCTAACACTTTCCTTTGGTTCTGCTGATTTTTTTCTCGTTTATTTCACAGTTCGCGAAATCACTACTCTTTATTTTCTCACCGTCACCATCACCATAAACTCTGAAGTAGTAAATTATGTAGGTATACATATATAGGCAGAGTGCCAGTCGACAGCGAGAACAAAAAAAAGAACCAAAAAAATTTCAGCTTTCTCTCTCTCTCCCTCTCCCCACTACCATACCGCTGATTACTTTCTCCACTATCGACAATCAACTCACTTTGATATTGTACGGGAAGTTGGAATGTGTGTGTTACATACTTAGGTACTTATATTACTTTTTTGTAAGTTTTGCTCCACACACACAGCCATCATCAAAGTTCAGTGAATAAACTGCCCTCTAATGATGCTTTCCAATGTTTTGTAGTATTACAGCTGCTCTCTGTAGTTTGTCGTTTTGTTGAATTAGTAATACTAACAATAAAAAAAACTTTACTTGCTTTGCTTGTATGGGTGACCACTAGTTTGTTTTATTAGTTTACATGCTCTTTACGCAAAAATAGAATCAGGAACAATCAAGCAATGAATATTGTAGTTTTTTAGGTACTATATGGTTTTTCGTATACCTAAATTTTTTTATTTATTTTTAGCTGTATTTCTTTTTTTGATGTTCCTATTGCTATTTTTTCTCTGTAGTAAATGGTCCGATTGCGTGTTTGCCTATTGGAGCAAAGCACAATGTATCGGAAGAGGTATACCAGCAATGCGTCATTTGAACTGCCCGGAAAAAAATAACGAGAGCAGAACAACAACAATAATAATAACAACAGGATGAACGATACAAAAGGCCAACAGAGATTCTTTTTTTTCTCGGAAAATAAAAAGCATGCATTTGTTATATAGTATGCTATTGCATTTCTGCTGCTGCTGCTACATATATTATTACTGTGATGGCTGATGTACAAAGAGATTTTTCCAATTTGTCTCTGTGAACAGGAATTAAACGCGTCTTTCCTCAACAACAACGCAACGTGGATTTCTGGCTTCCTTCCGATCTGATATCGGTTGTCGGTTTCATCGCCAAATAAATAGATAGAGAGAGAAAAAAATTTGTAGAGAAAAATGTTAAAGCAGGCAGAGAGAGTTAAATTTTTTTATTGGAGTGGCATACAACCCGCCTTGGTCAATTCATCGTGCAGCTGTTTCCAAATGAAAGATCAATAAAAGATAAGCACATTATCGTGTGCAAGCAGCGCTTTCCATCTCCAAAGCCCATTTACAGTTTTGTACAATTAGCAGCACTACCACAGCAGTACAAAAAACTGGAACTGCAAAAGCATTAACAAATTTCCGCATTAATTTGCAATTAACTTTTACTAAGAGCAAAATGACTGTATTCTAGAGAAAAAACATAAAAGTGGAGAAATGACTATTTCTGGCAAAAAAAACAATTCAATTGACTGAATTATTACGCTAACTCCTTTTGATTCTTAATTATTGTACTTAATTACTTACCTATTGCCCATATAACATGACTCATTCTTTTTTTATGTTCGTTTACGGATTTATGTATATTTTTTGTATATTTATAACCTATGTATATTATGCTGCTGAACAACGGAATCAGATTAACAATTTTCTGCCGTTTTTATTACCAATCACTATAGTCAAAAAGCTAAAAATACTTCATTACTATTTCATTCCCTGTTAATCCATTTATATCTAGTCGTTCATTCAGCAGAAACAGAAAATGCAGAGTACCACCTCCATTCCTGCTGCTGCCGCTGTTTTAGTAGCAATACGGTAGTAGTAACCAACTTTCTCCGAAGCCAACTGCTTATAAACTTGAAAAAGCTTTTTTTACTCTTTCTCTCTACACTTTATTGTGTTTCTGTTTTAGTTTATTACTCTAATCAAACTCAACTCTGTATAGTGCCCGGGTTCAGAACCCAGATGTTATTCAACTCGCAGGCAAGTCAAGTCAAAAGTAAAGAGCGGAGGAAAGCGAAAGCTATAGAGGATTTGCGTAAGCTAAAAAAATAAAGGCTAGTGGTCGTAGTGCCTTTAAACCACTGAAGCACTTTCCATTGCAGAAAAAACACATTCGAGAGCACGCATTTATACGCTTTTTTATTTCCTGTTACAAATAAGTTGACCTATTAAATTTTCTCTCTTTCTCTTTCACCTTTTTAGCCACTTAATCATTGCTTATGGGCAGGCAACACAAGTGGTAATTTTAGAATTAAAAATGAATGGGTTTGGTTTAAATACCAAAAATAATTTAGAATACGCATAAATATCAACTTTTTATATTTAAACCCACTTTGTTCTTTATTTAAATGGCAAAGTTGAATGTTGAAGTGTGCAAATGGGACATCAGCTTTTCAAAATCAGTATTACGATTTGTTCCAAATTACTTTTGTTAATAAGTGCATGCCCATAAAGTAGCTCAAAGTGTGTAAGCAATTTTATTTTTTTCTTGCTCTTATCCTTGAAAAAAATCTACTCATGTCAGCAAAGCGCGACATGGAACGAAAGTGAGAATTAAAAGGAAGGAAAAAGAAAAGGAAAAAATTTCACCAGTTTCCCTTTCCATCAGATTATATTATTCTCATCCTTTTAGTGGCATGATAGAACAGCTATACATGCATACCATTGCCAATTTTCATTTGTGATTTTCCTTCCATCTTAAACTTTTCTTCTTCGTCTTCTTCTTGCTTACATGTATTCTGCTCTGCTGAATTTGCAAAATTTTTGTCGAGGAAATTTCTAATGTGGTTCACACAGACTGAAAGAAAGTTTTAAAATAGAAGTTGGACATAAAAGCATACGCTTATAATATACACGTATGTCTTGCACACTCATAAATTTGTACTATCACCACCTACTATAGTTAGTTATATATTATATTTCTTGCATCTTTTCCCTGTGGTAATAATGATGATGATCATATAACCCTTTTTTCTTTTGAAGAAGCAACCGCCTAGTTGATCCGACACATCACACATATTACCCAACTCCTTTCACTTTTCTTCTTCTTTTCCAGTGAAAAAAAGATTCATGGATCAAGGTTATTATGTGGAATTCTATTGAGAAGGGCGGGAAGGATACAGAAAGAGAGAGAGAGAGAACATGACTGGTAGTAGCTTTCCATTTTCCACTTTACCAAAATGCATAGTAAACCCATTACTGATCTTACCTTACTTTCCCTATATATCACGTGCAGCTTTTTCTAAAAAAATCTATCCGTATACTTAACTATTCTTTTCTTCACTTTTACTCTTCCCAGCAAGCTCGACAAAATCCATCCATCCTTTTTTGCGTTCACATAAGAAGAAAAAATAAGTGTCTGTGTGTGTATGTCTATGCATTTATCCACCTAAATGGACCGTACCCTCAAGTAGCTAGTAAATAAACCGCTGATACTGATATCACTTGTTTATAGTAAACCTGCAATTTCACTCAGCTTAACAACCGCTTCTACTCTACTATAGCATGTGCGTCAAAAATGGAAGCTTAGTACTGGATATAAAAAATGCATACATATCCTTGTCCTTAACTGTTGTCAACACGAGCACTTTTTTCTCGTAAACTTTTTGTCTGAGAGTTTTAAGGAAATAAAGTGTTATTGTGTGTCACAAACAAGGGTAACATTAAGCTGTAATGACAATAGTGGAAAAAGTACGAACATAGTCTGTAATGCTATAAGTCTATTGAAAGCGGCGTGAAAGGGAAAGGTTAAAAAACGGTTTAATATTTGAATTGCTGTTTGCAATCTAAATATTGATCTTATAATTTCCGGTGGAAGGAAACTGTATGAAAATTTTATTTTACACGTAGGTGGATCTCTATGAACTTTATAATAATATTACATGCTATTATTATGCCTTAGGCAATCTCATTTTAATATCTGCGATTTATATCTTCCTTTATTTGCTTTGTGCAACTATTAATCTGGGTTTTTGTCGTGGTGGTTATTAAAATGAAGAGAGGAACAAAATAATATCATATTCATCCACCATACATCCGAAAGAAGAAAATTAGGCAATTCTAAAAGTTCAAGGAATGAGCCGTTTAATAATACGAGATGAGAATGTCTTTTTGCCCCTGCTTGTTTGTCTAGTCGTATATATAGTCTTCATTCAACATCCTAAAGCAATGAACAAAGTTTTGTTGTTTGAGATGCTGCTGTATTATATGTATATATACCTAGCAACTTTTGTAGTTACTTCTCATTCAGAATCTCATTCAATTTCTGCAAACTTTTAATACTGAGCAGCAGCAGCGTGATTGAACAACAAAGACATCCAAATTTTCCTCGTTCAGTTAAACACACAACTATAACTAGTGTGTATATGTACATATATTACCCATTATTATTACTTTTCCTTCTTTTGCTTTACTTTTGCAACTTTATCCCATCTCATCACTCACTCACTCACTTGCTCCTCACAACACGGTTGGAAAACTTGGCTAAAAGTAATCCTTTATCTGACTAGTTTTAATTAGATATACCACGCTTTTTTGTCTTACAACAACCAACAACGAACGGTGTAGGTCTTGCACTACTACTTGTAGTAGTAGTAGTAGTTAGAGCATGTCCTTGAGAGTTCTTTATTTTTGGAGAGTTCAGCAGAATCAGAGTTTTCTCGCTTTTGGCAATTAAGAGATGAGATAATATGATGAGCAAAAGAGTATACCTAGATATTTTCCTAATAATGAATAAACTATATGAGGAAGCATTTATATGAAAGGAATTTTGTAAAAAGAATTAAGCACAGGTAATAATAACACTCGGAAGAAATGTTTGAAATTTTGTTACACTTTGATACTGTGACACGGTTTTGGAATCCAATGTTGCATATGAGTTAGAGGTAGATAGCTTCATGGAGACCCGGCGAAAGTTGAGTTAGTGAACTGATGTAAAAAAAAGTAGATTTGGATTATTGTCTACAAAGTAAACCGACATTTTGCACGTATTATATTGAAATAGGAAAACCAAATTTTATAGAAATTTCTATTATCCAAAAGTTTGCTCCCTTTAAAAACTTTTTTCCCCCAATAATTGAGCAGATACATGATACATGCTTGTACATTACATTTTTTGCCGAGTGCCAAAGTGGCTTTTCATGACCATTTGCAGTCTTTTATGAGGCATTTTAATTGGTAGTAAAGGCCATTAAAGGATAACTGTTCATGTGTGTAGTGTAAAGCTTACAATATTTAGCTATTTTGGGGCTACTTGATACAAGGCATGTTACTCTAAAAGAAGAGAAATAAAAAAGTACAAACACTTTAATATGTACATTAACTAAAGAAAAATGACAGTGACCAGAAGCATTACTTCGTTAC